>BROE01000022.1:14217575-14298246 GCA_036571765.1 Plecoglossus altivelis
GAAGCACAGAGGGAGTTAGACCTATACAGGAGGGAAGTGGTGGTTCTTAGCGAAAAAGAGAGGCTTGACAAGTCACGGGAGTCAGACAGAGAGGTGGTTAGAGCAGCAGATAAGGGCAAGAAAAGAAAAGGGAGACAGACAGAAAAGAGCAGGGAATACGACAGGCGCCCTGACACAGATAGTGGGGAAGACACAGACAACGGGGATGTGGCAGACGTTAGTCCTGACCAACTGATAGATATGTGGCAGCTTGGAAACACGACTATGACAGGGGCGATATCAAAATCCAAATTACCCACCTCAAAGCGCGTAACACGTAGTCATACACAGAAACAGACGGGTGGTAACGGACTCGCTGGACAATACCCTTTGAGACAGGCGGGGGAAAACTTTCAGTATGAACCTTGGGGTATTAGAGACATGCAGGCTTTGGTTGAAACGCTTCCTAAACTTTGTATGGGAGGATCCATTTGGATTCGGAAACTAATGTCACAATTGGCTGGACAGAACATAGGCTTGGGGGACATGCACCAGGTCATGAATGCTCGTAGTTCCCCCTGGGAGTCTAAGATTATCTAGAAGGCAGAGGTAACGGCTGATATGCCTCCCTGCACTCCATTGGGGGCGGTGTCGCAGGCTGTGTTTGAAGCAATTCGACAGCAGTTTCCCAGAGCCATTGAGAACACTAGAACCTCCGACTGCTCTTAGCCGGACTAAAATCAGAGTTTTTGGCGGAGTTTTCTGGTTTGTTGTCAAGTTTGGTGTTTGACTGGGAAAGAATCATACTGGTCGGTGACTTTAACATTCACGTAGAGGCTAGAAATTGTCTCAGTAATGCCTTCATTGCTTTATTGGATAGCACTGGTTTCACTCAGAGTGTAAATTAACCAACCCATAGTCACAAGCACACTCTAGATCCTGTTTTATCTTATGAATGGAGGTGGGTGATTTGACTGTCTTCCCTCATAATCCAGTATTTTCTGACCATTGCCTGATTACTTTTCAGTTCACTCTTAGAGATCATCCAGCCACTCAGATGAAAACTATATTGAAAAGGACAATATCTGAAAAATCTATTTCTAAGTTCAAAGAAATAGTAGAGCCAATATTCAGTAACATGTCGTGCGATCCTGCTGAGAGCAGCCCCAGTTCCAGTGTAAGTGATCAGTATGTTGACACGATTATGTATTCTCTAAAGTCTGCTCTTGATGTTGCAGCACCCTTTAGAGAGAAGATCATTAGGCCAAAGCGCGCCTCTTCATGGTACAATGAAGAGCTGCTCTCACATAAGCAAATTGTTAGACAATTGGAGAGACATTTCCGCCACTTACACACGGAAGACTCCTTAAGTGCATGGAAAGCCTGTCTTCTGTCCTATAGGCAAGCTCTGCGTAAGGCCCAAACCAGATATTATTCAAATTTAATTGAAGTAAACAAAAACAACACAAGGTTTTTGTTCAGCACTGTAGCCAGACTGACAAACAATCACAGTGCAGTGAAACCCTCAATTCCAGCTGCTCTCAGCTCTGATGATTTTTTTCTATTTTTTAACAAGAAAATCAGTACAATCAGAGATCAATTAAGTGAAATGACTCCCACTATTAGTATTGAGCACGCACGATCTGTGAAGCTTCTGCCCCATGTTGGCCCATCGGTTACTCTGGGCAGTTTCACTGCTGTTGATCAGGCGGAGATCACTTCCGTCATCATGTCCTCGAAATCATCCACTTGTATTTTATACCCGATCCCAACTAGACTCCTCAAAGAAACCCTCCCCTTAATTATAGGCTCTATTATTAACATCATAAATACATGGCTCGAAAGTGGTTATGTCCCACAGTCCTTTAAGTATGCAATTATTAAACCACTACTGAAAAAAACGAATCTTGACCCGACATACTGTGACCAATTATCAGACCTATTTCGAACTACTTCCTTTTTTGTCCAAAGCCTTGAAAGAGTTGTAAAGTAAAGCAGCTCCTCACCACTTGAGGCAACCATTGTTATTAGGTTTTTCAATCTGTTCAGGGCCCATCACAAACGGAAACGCACTAGTTAAAAGATCACAACAAACAGACTTAACTAGTGCCGCTGACAGTGGAAATGGTTTTCGTCCTGGTTCTGCTGAACCTCAGCGCTGCGTTTGACACCATCGACCACACAATCTTGCTTCAGAGATTGGAATGTGGCGTAGGTGTCAGAGGGACAGTCCTAAGCTGGTTTAAATCCTATTTATCGGATAGGTACCAGTTTTTTAATGTAAACCAAAGCTGTTCCCCTTCCTCTGAAGTAACCTATGGTGTCCCGCAGGGTTCTGTACTCGATCCTATTCTGTTTACGCTCTATACGCTGCCTTTAGGTAACATTATAAGAAAGCATGGCATTAACTTCCACTGATATGCGGATGACACACAGCTATACTTATAAATGAGACCTGATCAGACCGATCGGATCGGTTAGACAGACTTGGTGCCTGCGTGAAGGATATACAAATCTGGATGACACTTATATATCTACTTCTTAACCCTGAAAAAAATTAAGTCATTGTACTAGGCCCGGAACGTCTGCGATATTCTTTAGCCGGCCAGATGGTGTCACTGTACACTATCAGTGTAGCCCCTAGTTTGACTGTAAGAAACCTTGGCGTCCTACTGTACCAAGAATTATCCTTTACAGCACATATGAACCAGGCATACAAAACTGCCTACTTTCATCCGCGTAATATAGCTAAAATTAGAAAGACCTTGACTAAAAGTGATGCTGAAAAAAACTCATTCATGCATTCGTTACGTCTAGACTTGACTACTGTAACTCCCTGCTCGCAGCGTGTACTGAAAGCTCGATAAAGAGCTTTCAGTGGGTTCAGAACGCAGCAGCACAACTACTAACAGGAACCAAAAAAAGAGACCACATCACACCGGTTTTAGAGTCTCTTCACTGGCTCGCTGTTGAATTTAGAATCAAAATTAAAGTCCTACTCCTCACATATAAGTCCATAAATGGCATGGCCCCTCACTACCTCGAAGATGTTGTAGTACCATATAACCCAGCCAGAGCACTTCGCTCTCAAAGCACTGGACTATTGGTGGTCCCTCGAGTCTCCAAAAGCACAGTAGGGGTAGAGCGTTTAGCTACCAAACTCCTGTGTTATGGAATCAGCTCCCTGTTCATGTTAAAGAGGCCGACTCAGTTTCTTTATTTAAGACCAGGCTTTAAGCATTTCTCTTCGAAATGGTTTATGGGCAGGGCATTAGTTTATATCGTAGTTCACTATAGTATGTTCATCGCTATTCACAAGTTTTCGATCCCTCCGAGGTGGGCTTTGTCCTGGATGCTGCCCTGGCTATGACTTCACCCCAGATGCCTCGTGACCTGATCTGTGTACCCAGGTGCTCCTCAACTGTCGAGGTTACTCGTACAACAGGACGAACTCCGGGCTTTCCTCAACCCACTTTCGGCTGGATATTGCCGCCACCCTTACTCGCACCTGATGAATCTCAGTAACCCTTCCTTCGCCTACTGTAGGGTTTTGTTCTTTACAGCCATTCGCAATATGGATGCACACACAGTCCTGATACTATTCTATTACATATAGCCTGTCCGTTCCGTTGGTAAGCAGGATTCCGTCTGTCTCTCACTGTGGTTCTCCATCTCTTGAGGTTTCTACTTTTTCCCAAAGGGTTTTTTGTAGTTTTTCATTGCCGAGAAGGAGGGTCTAAAGACAGGGGATGTTCCGGGACAGTCATCCAGTTGCTAAAATCATATGTACTTTTTTATAATGTGGTTTTCTGTTTATTGACCAATGATGGAATCCTTGTCGCCCTTCGAGGCAACTGTTGTTGTGATTTTGGGCGTTACAAAAATAAATTGAATTAAAACTGTGGAACCGGTGGAACATTTTGCTACATGTGTGGTGACTTGGACTGACCAGACTGGCACACACCCCACTGCCACTAGAGATGGACAGATGTTGTTTAGAACGGCTGTACATAACGGAATGCCAACTGAAGTAACTGAACAATTACGTAATGACCCAGACTTACTGTCTGGTGATGACAACAGGTTCCAGAGACACTGTATACATGCACTCAAACGTTACCTAGACACTAAGAACAAGACTGAGGTTGAGGTGAGAGAGATGGAGAATCAGCTGTTGAAATTGCAATTGGCCAAACTGTGCTCTGAAGCCACAGAGAGCAAAAAAGGTTGACAAAAAGAAATGGGAAGACACTAAGGGGGATAACATGATGTGGCAGGGTCCTCAAAGGGGTGGTGGCGGTTACCGGGGGCTGGGAAGAGGCTCTTTTGGCGCGCAGAACAGAACACCCCGGGGTGCTTCATTTGCAATGATCCATCCCACTGGTCTCGAGAATACCCACAACAGCAAAACCCACACACAACAGATTTCATCCTCAGGGGGAGAGGAGGGCACACACTGACGAGAGGCAGAGGAGGGCCTGTCGGTTCTGGGAGACCATGGCAACCAAAAGGGAAACAGACACAGTACGGCCCCTCAATGGGTGGAGGCCAGTACTACGAGGGGTATGACTCCACCCCCTATAACGAAAAGGGAGGCCTGGGAGGCACCGGAGGCATGGGTACGGCAGAACCGATGCTTCCTTTGACAGTAGCAGGACACAAGGTGGAGGCCCTGGTGGACGCTGGGGCAACACACTCTTCTATTAACATCCCTTTATCTAAAACCGCGCTGTCATCCAGGGTTATCCCACTGGTCGGCTTCTCGGGTGCTCCTGAAAATCTGCCCTTCACCAAACCCTTACAGACTTTGATGGCTGGACAGTCACTATGTCACTCCTATATCCACTCACCAAGGACACCACTGAACTTGTGTGGCAGAGACTTGTTGATTGAAACTCATGCAACTATTCTGTGTGGACCCGAGGGGGTCTCAGTGACTTTTCCTAATGGATATACAGTTGATTGCAGCACCTCTGGACATGGTACTGGACAATGGCTTATGAGACAGGACTTAGCCTATCCAGGGGCGGACATTTACTGGGCTAAACTAGAACCTGAATTGCCGGTCTGTAAAAAAAGGTGTTTTGTCTTTGTTCATTCTCTGGAACACTGGATATCTCTCTGGCTCCGTACCCCCCTCCCCCGACAGATTCTTTGCACTGCACTCTGTATTATGATAGAAATCAAGATGAGATTTATGCTGACGAATTCTCTGACATAAATGGCGCTGAGTGGGGCCTCAAATCCACACTGTTGTATATAGGCCAAGAAGGTGTGGCTGCTCGGTGTCAATTGACTAAGGATCAGTTGAAGTGGTATCAAATGTCAGATACAGCTGACCCTCACATCTCTCTCTTACTTAGTCCTCAGTGTGAAGCAAGACAATTGGGATCAATGGTTAAACGCTTACACGCTTTGACTGACTGGCAGGTTAGTGACGTACCAGGGGTGGAATACTCACCGTCAACAAAGTCATTTAGAATTGTAGAAGATATGGTTGACTTGGCTGTTGTAGAGCATGAGGTTCTGACTAGGGATCACGGACGTGAATTGTCTGACCACGAACAGACAGAGGACTTACTCTCTAAACTACCAACAGATTTATGGTCGGCCGGCTCTTTTGATGTGGGTAGCTGTTCAAATTATCCTCCAATCACACTTGACATTGACAACACTCGAATTGTACAGCGCAGACAGTATCCTTGGCCGGGGGGGGCTGATGCAGGTATGGAGGACACTTTGTGTGGTCTCTGGGATGCAGGCGTGCTCGAGTGCTCTGACTCTGTCTGGAACACCCCCCTTAGACCTGTGCAGAAAGCTGACAGACAATCTTGGCGAATGGCACATGACTTAAGAGAGATAAATGATATTACCAACACTCCCGTCTTGCCAGTACCAGACCCACACCGTCTGTTGACCTCCTTGACACCTAAACATCAATGGTTTACTGCTATCGATTTAGCTAATGCTTTCTTCTGCCTACACTTAGCCCCACAGCCCACACAATATTTCGCTTTCACATACAAGGGTGTCAAGCTGCAGTACACTAGGCTACCACAAGGTTTCAAATGCAGCCCAGGCATTTTCAATCAAGCTCTAAAAAACATGTTTGTGGACTTGTCACTCCCGGACGGGAGCCAGCTATTACAGTATGTGGACGACCTCTTGATTGCTGCAGAGTCAGAAACGGCTTGTTTGGACGCTACTAGGTGTGTCTTACTACATTTACATAAGTGTGGGTTCAAAGTGTCAAAGAAGAAATTACAGTGTTGTAGGAAGACAGTTACATTTCTCGGTCGTGTCGTGTCATCTAACGGTCTTGCCATGTCCTCTGAACATCGATCTGCTATCTTACGCCATCCCCGTCCAGAAACAGTACAGGGGATGTTAGCATTTCTCGGTCTCTGTGGCTACAGTAGACAGTTTTTACCATGCTTTTCTGAGCATACATCGACCCTGCGAGCCCTAGTTAAGGAACAAGGCATGAAAAACTTAAAAAACACACTGACTTGGACTGCTGACACAGACACCGTGTTTTTGGACTTAGTCCGCGACCTGGCCTCAGCGGCTGCTCTGGCCACTCCCGACTACAGTAAACCTTTCCACCTTGATGTTTCCTTAAGCAAAGATACTGTTAACGGTGTTCTGTTCCAGAAAATTGCCGGTGTTCGTAGCGTATTAATGTATTGCAGTGCACCCTTATCATCATTGGAAACGAGACAACCACTCTGTACTAGATTCGCTACGGGCCTGGGTACATTGTTGAGCAAAACTGCGCATGTAGTTATGGGCCACCCGCTGGTGGTTCTGACGGAACATTCAGTTGTCTCTTTTGTTGCATCACAATCATTTACACTCTCCTCGTTAAGACAAACTCGCTTAATGAAGGTCCTTACTGCTCCCAACATCCAATTCATTCACCAGGGTGTAAACATGGCTGACAGCATGGCTCCGGCGGGTCGTCATGAGTGTTCATTGCTGATTCAAAACGAGTTGAAACCTCGTCCTGACTTAATCTCAACACCCCTGACCGATGGTTTGTTGTTGTTCTCTGACGGTTGTTGTTGGCGGAAAAATGATGGTTCTCTAGCTGCGGCTGCAGCTGTTGTGGAACACGTTGATTCAGGTTTTAGACCTGTTGCATCTGAAGTCCTTGTGGAGTCACCTTCAGCTCAGGCGGCTGAAGTGCTGGCATTATGTTTGGCGTTGGAGTGGGCACAGGATCGTGTAGTTACAGTCTATTCAGACTCGGCCTATGCGGTGTCAGCCTGTCACTGTGATCTCTCTGCTTGGAAAAGGAATGGGTTTCTGACTGCTAAAGGGGCTCCTATAGCTCACAAGACCCTTATGGAGAGACTAGATCACGCTATTATGTTGCCTAAGGCTGTGGCCGTGGTTAAGGTGCCAGGCCACAGCAAAGCTCAATCAATCACGGCCCAGGGAAATAATGCCGCGGACGCACTGGCAAAAGCCACGGCGGGTTATTCAGTCTCCAACATGGTGGTGATGGGACCTGTTCTCCAGCCATCCATTCAGTCACATGTAAACATCGACTATCTATGCTCAGAACAGCAGAAAGCTGCTCCGTCTGAGAGATCGTATTGGGTGGCAAAGGGGGCCAGTCGCACATCGGATGGTCTGTGGGTGGGACCTTGTGGGCGTCCTGTCCTGCCAATGGGTGACCTATCACAGTCTGTACTGTCAGAAGCTCACAGTGTGGCACATATCGGTCCTCAGGCTATGCTTCCTAAGCTTGTAATGTGGTGGCATCCACACATGACTGATTTGGTATGGGAACATTGTAATCACTGTCAGACATGTCAGTTCTTTAATGCCAAACCCACTCTTAAACCTCTGCCAGGTAGCTTCCAGCCCGCACTCTGGCCAGGAGCTGAAATATCTCTTGACTTCACTGACATGATTAAGCCCGTGGGAGGCAAACGGTATATGCTGGTCATTATCGATTCGTTTTCTGGTTGGCCAGAGGCATATCCCGTGTCTAAAGAGGATGCTTCATCTGTTATTAAATGCTTGATTAATCACTACATTCCACATCATGGTTTTCCAGCCCTAATCAGATCAGACAATGGCACACACTTCTCAAATGCATCTTTACACAAAGTTGAAGAAATGCTGGGACTTGCTCATAAATTTGGCTGTGTTTATCAAGGACGAGTGGAGCGCATGAACCGAACGCTTAAAGAAAAACTGGCCAAGATCTGTCACTCAACTGGCATGTCTTGGGTTCAGGCTCTCCCATTGGCTCTACTCTCAGCCCGCCAAACTGTGAACAGAATCACTGGTTTTTCACCTTATGAACTCTTTACAGGTCGCCTAATGCCTGGACCAGCATCCACAATTAGACCATTATCTGAAGTGCCTCTACCACATTTATCTCGCGCTGTTTATTGGTCTCAATTGCACTCTCTGGCATGTAGTATCTCTTCTCGTATAGGTGATCAAACGAGGCACACGGAGAACGAGGAACCACCGGTGTGGGACAAGGTGTATCTGAAAGTGCTGTCCCGGAAGTGGTCGGAGCCCCGTTGGACTGGCCCGTTCAAGGTCATCGCCAGGACCGACCGTGCAGTCCAGCTGGAGGGAAAGAACTCTAAGTGGTATCACTTCTCCATGATCCGCCCACATGACGAGTGACTTGTTCTGATTCATTGCTTATCATATATACAAAAACAAAGGACAGACATTCACTGTGTATTTATTATTTTATTTTTCTATTTTACTACTCATTCTTTTATCATTTTTTGCTTTTATACTGTTTAATATTCTTTGCTTTTTCTTTGTGCTTTAGGTGTTTCCATTTGATTACGGATTGTCGTTTGTCATTTGTATAAAATGTGTGACTTTTTTGGCCTGGGAGTTCCCCAGTCCAAGAGGGGGAGAGTGGGAGCAGCTGTAATATGTGGCATAGGGGTTCTCACCGTTATTTTAATTCTAGTCCATGAGGAACAAATAAATCTAGCACACGAAAAACAACTCAACACAAGTAAAATTACGCCACGTTATCCTTCGACCCCACCGATCCTCCGACCCAAACGTTCAACTACTAAAACTACTAAAACTACTTCAGACTATTGTATCTACCACTATGGGGGGGTGGAATTGAACTACATAGAGGGATCAACAACAACATTCCGAATTGACCTGTGCAACATCATTAAGTGTGGGGACAATCAAATAGCATGGAGGGGATACGATGTATATTTATGCGCCACCCCGGGAATACAGGCAGGCTGTGTGGCCCAAAACAAACAATGTGGACTGTCAGGGTGCATGTCATGGTGTAGCAACTGGGGCCAGGTAATAGGCTATACTGGGAGGTGGGTGCCAGCGTACACTTACGGGAACAAAAGAAAGGCGGATAAAATCAGCTTAACGAGGGCCCAACTCAATCCAGAAACCACGAAGGGAGTGAATCCCCTGATGCTGACGATTAAATCCCTTCGGGGGGGCTTATTCACTGACTCACATTCTAGCAGTACTGTGTTGTATCTTACACTGGGTGTTGAGGTCTCCGGAGCAGATCCTGTAGCTATAATAAAGATTAATTTCATAAAACAGGCACCAAGCGTTAGCCCAAGCGCTACTCCACAACAACTAAACGGAATGGCAGAGCCTCTGAGTGGGCCTGAACGATCGGACAAGGTAATACAGATAGACTACTCACAACTGAAACCGCTAGAGGTTATACAGATGGCTACAGGATACACAGATGACAATCTATGGCTAACATGGCTAGCTCAGAATGCGAAGGAACAAAAATTAGGAGACTGTGTGGCGTGCGCCACTGCACGCCCCCATCTGGTTACGGACCCCGCTCCTCTGTTCCCAGAGGACCCATGGGGATATAATTGTATGTTAAGTCTGACTAGAGAAAACACACCTTTTAACTGTACCACACTGGCTAGTATCTTCCCTCCCATTAGTAATGACACTAAAACAGGTCCATTTACTCCTGACAAACGGAACGGCTCCTACACCTGCTTCGATATCATGGCCACCCAGGTACGCTATAACCTAGGAGCTATCCCCACAGATTGGTGTAAAGTAACAACAAACGGTGGTGTCCTTGGGCACTGGGCCCGAGCTGGACTTTATTATTACTGTGGGGGGCAAGTACTATTTGTTAGGATACCGCCCAACTCTATGGGTGTCTGTGCTATGGTAAGATTACAGGCACCACTAATTCTGATAGGGGAAACTCTTAAGCGCGTCTCTAAATCTACCCCAGGGTCAGCAGCCCTGACTCGCCGCCGTAGACGCCACGTGCTTGCTAAACGAAATGCGGCGTTTAGCTTTGACTTGTCTGTTGACTCGCCTACGTACATTGATGCGATTGGAATCCCTAGAGGGGTCCCAGATGAATATAAATTAGCGGATCAGGTTGCAGCAGGATTTGAGAACATACCTGTCATAGCAGCACTGTTCCCCATTACACCCAACAAAAATGTGGATAGGATTAATTATGTTCACTACAATGTTCTCAGATTGGCTAACCTCACACGTGACGCGGTTGAAGGACTGGCTGAGCAACTAGGCCCAACCTCATTGATGGCTGTACAAAATAGGATGGCCTTAGACATGATTCTAGCAGAAAAAGGGGGTGTTTGCTCCATGTTTGGTGACATGTGCTGTACTTTCATTCCCAACAACACCGCCCCAGATGGCTCAGTAACAAGGGCCTTAGAAGGGCTTCGTACCCTGTCCATCACCATGCACGAACACTCAGGCGTGGATAATCCCTTGGACGAGTGGATGGCGAACGTGTTTGGTCACTGGAAAGGTCTTATTATGTCTTTTATGATTTCTATGGCTACGTTTCTCGCTATTTTGGTGACATGTGGTTGTTGTTGCATCCCTTGCATTAGGGCACTGATGGAGAAGTTGGTCACCACAGCGGTGGGACCATTATCAAAGGATGTAGATGGACAATATGTCCAGCTGAGTGCCATTATGCCAGAGGAGGATTGTGTTGTTGCTTGAACTTTGATTGCTAGCAAATAAGTGTGGTTTTGCTGTTGTTTTGTTGCTTGTTATACCGTCTATTTTTCAGAGTTGTGGTACCGGTTGACGACTGGAATGTTGGAATCACCAGGGTTATCTTTGTCCTCAGACAGCTGACCTTGTACAGTTGAGAAATCCGTCCTGGTATTGGGAAGTGCATTTTAGTTTTTTTTTATTACTTCACTAATTATGGTACTATGTGATTTACTGTGGTTTAATGTGACCTCTTCGAGGTCAAGAGGGGGAATGAAGGATATAAATGATTCACTTAATGCTTAACTTATATGATTTAACTAATGAAGAATAAAGATTCCACTTAAGCTAACCCATATAATTTTACTTATGTTAACAATGAAGGATACAATTATTTGCTTGTGCTGACCTATGTAAGGCAGATGTATTTGTAAGGCAGACAGACAGTACTTTTCTATCATGTAAGAAAGGCAACACACTGTGGGAATCAAAGGGAGTCGACAGTCCACATACAGTCAACAGTATGATGCATTCCACTGTCTTATCACGGAATGTGGGGAGTAGGGAACGCTATCTTCTTTCTGTGCAGAGTTAAAACAAACACCTGGGAGAGATAGGCAACAAAGAGGGTCCTCCCTACCACATGAGGAGATAAGACAGCCCTTGAACCATGGGCGGACACCACCAAAGGCGGAGGAGCCTCTGTCCTAATTAAATTCATAATACTATCTATATTACTGTGGGTCCCCCAAGGAAAGGTGTCGTTCCTTGCTGTGCCAAGCATAAGACACACGTAGTTGTGTGCTGTTAGGGACCTTGGGCGACCCGGATATCTGTATTATAATTGTACTGTCAGGGAATAAATTTAATTGAACTTAACTATACCGAATCCTGGTGATCCATCTTACCACTCTCAATGCGTGAACACGTAACAGAGTAAAATCACATACTCCAACAACATGCACATCGGTAAGTATTCGTACAGTTTGTATAGTTTGTATCCTGTTTAGTCTATGTATAGGAAAACTGTTATATTTATTTTAAATTGATTGTTGTTTGCTTGTACTGTTGTATGTCTGTACTTCTGTAGCACCGTGGCTCTGTGAGGCACGACATTTCATTCCACTGTATGCACCCGCATGTAGCGGAATGACAATAAAGCACAACTTGAACTTGAACTTGATCTGCAGCTTCACAAAGTGGCTGTATTTTTTATGCTTACCGATATTCTTCTATTCATGGTGTAGAAACTTAAGCAAACAACAGACTGAAACAGTGCCACCTAGTGACTAAATGGAACTCAACCCAACCACAGGGGCCAGTACACTCCCCGTCTGGTGTCTGTAAAGATACCAACATTTGCACTATAACTTAAGTCATTTCTCAGTCTCTGGAGAGGAGTGGGATAGTCTCCGAAACTGAACGCAAAAAGATCTTGCATGACACCTCTCTTGCTGCCTTGACTTGAACCTTTCTCATTTCCCCATGCCAGGAAAGGTCTTAGCGACGTTGCACATGGGCCAGTTGTTCCTTTTCACTTGACTATCTTTCATGATCACAATGTTTCCCTCTCTTAAGTTGGGCTTCTCTTCCTGCAACTTCCTACGGCTCTGCAGGGTAGGATGATACTCCTTTCTCTAGCGGTGCTAGAAGGTGTTGGCAAGGCTGTGAACCTGCCTCCACTGCCTTCTGAAGATGTCTTCAGTTTTCGAATTCACCTTGGGGAGGAAGAACTACAGCAACCTTTTGGGTGAGGAGTGTCATTGGCGTCAAAATGACAGGGCTGAGGCTTCCTCCATGAAGGTAGTCAGGACTTTGTGAGTAACCTTGGATGAGCCCACCTTCGGCATCATGGAATCCAGGATGCGCCTGGTGATGCCAATCATTCTCTCCTAGCTGCCTCCCATATTGAATGAGAGCGGTGTACACACTTTGTGATTCAGGTACTTTTAGATATCCTTGTCGCTGTGAACGGTCTCCATCTTTAGCTCTCTGCATGCCCCAATAAAGTTGGTACCACAGTCGGATCTGATTTGTAGTAGGTAGTTCCGATGCTCTTCACAGACAGCAAAGCAATGGAACATATGCTGCACATCTGCTGACACAGCTACTGGTTCCTTTCTGAACCGCAGCAATAGTCCAAGCAGGCTATTGTTCATTCTAGGACCAGTAAGCAGAACATCATTCAGAGATACCCCATGGTGCTGTGCGGTGGAGTCGAATACCACTCTTATCGGTCCGGGTTTTTGAGGATGATACACCCCAAAGATCGGAAGACACCAGACACCATTCTTCTTCTGCTTGTAGATCTGGAGTGATTCCAGCATGCCCATTCTCAAAGATTTTGCACATGAAATCAATGAAGTGGTCTTCCTTCACTGGACGTTTTTTGAGTGTGCATGAGTAAGGAGAAGCGATAGCTGGCCTGGTCGTAGGTTTTGGGGAGACGTTGCCGTAGGCTACGGAAAGGCAGCAGAGTAACCCAGCTATTGATGCTTCCTGATGGAACTCTTTCCATCATCTTCAGGAAGGCGGGATCCTCCATTGAGGGAGCTGGTTTGTCATCATCCTTTGTGTAGCAGAAGACAGACTCGCCCATGAGGCTTGCCATATCAGCTGGCATGCATCTCTGCTTCAGGGACATGGTGCTGGACCTTAGATGCTGGTGGGTGTGGCTGAAGTTCTCCTTAACATGGAAGCTACTGAGATAAAGACTCATAGAGCTGGAGCATCCCAGCAAAGGCGTTAACTGGTGAAGGCTTGTGTGCTTCTCCGAGACGAACATATTCCACCATCGCCCAGCCGAGGGCTAGGCGCTGTGCGAAGAGAGCGTGCAGGGGCCCGTTGCGCTGCTCTAGCACCTTGTGCACCTGGATGATGTCTCTCCCTAGAAGTAGAAGGATCTCTGCCTGGGGATTCAGAGGAGGTATCTTGGTGACTAAGAACTTGAGGTGTAATGAAGCCTCTTGCTCGCTGGCATATATAGTCTCTGAGATACTTGCGCACGTCTTAAGGGTGTAAGGTGAGGTGTCATTGGCATGTTGACTATCTTGAAGAAGGTTGACCTAGCTAAAGACTTGTTGCTTTGGTCGCCCACAATGGCGTATGTTCTCATCTTCTCAGGATGACCTTCTGGGTAAATATGAACTAAACAGATCTTGAAGCAAGTCTTCCCCTGGACACTCTCCACAGACCTAAGTACAGGTGGACGTGGCAACCGGAGAGGACAGAGACTCATTTTCCTCCCTGCCATGCTGTGTATAGGAGCTGATGCCATTTTTGTGAGACTAAGGGGCAGAACCAGCGTGGAGAGCTGCAAAATGCTTGTCGCTTTTGCACTTGGAGCATTGTATGACCATTTTACAGTTCTTCGCCTGGTGTGCTGTTGAGGAGACAAGTATAGTTCTCTCTAAGGAAGGTTTTTCACTCCTCTAGAGGTATCTCCCTAAAGCCTCTACACTTTCACAGGGGGTGCAGCTTTTTGTGGATAGGACATTGTTTGTTAGGGTCTTCCTAGTTGGATTCATCATCCTGAATGGCATTGTCCACTTTTGTCTTGTGCACTGTGATAGGAGCTCTTGCCATTCTCGTTGAGAATGTCTCTTCTTTAGTGATGAAACTTGGGTTGTTCCGCATTTTAGCTTCTGCACGTATAAAACTGGAGAAGAAAGAGAAGGGTGGGAAGTTGACACAATGCATCTCTTTGTATCTGGTTCCCTGTGACATCCACTTCTCCTGCAAGCTGAGTGGTAGTTTCTCCAGAATAGGCTTGATGTCCCTTGCAGTGTCCAGGTAGGACAGGCCAGGTAAGTAACCTTAATCTTTGGCTACCTCTAACTAGAGGAGAAGGTCGCCCAGCTCTCTTGGACATTTGGGGTCTTTCAGCTTCAGCAGTCCCATAGCATTCCTGTAGCCATTGCCAGACCACCCTGAGGGTTGCCGCTGGATGATTGACATGGACGACCTCTTTCTTCTCAAATGCTCAGTTGACTCTGGTCCAAGCCACTTTATTAGAAGGCTGAATTCCTCACTGAGCTTTAGGTCGAGGCCTTCAATGGCGTTGGAGAATGTTGATTTCTATGCCCAGTGGTTCTCTGGCTTGTCGTTGAACTTAGTGAGTCCAGCTGTGCGGAGGTCGCGGCATGCTAAGAACTTCGCCAGATATGCGACATTGGCATGATCAGAATGGGTCCTACCAGGCTCATGACATTCTACCCCATGTGGCTGGCTGTCGTCATCAACTGCGTAGCACCTGGGAGACTGTGGGGTGTGGAGCTTGTCGGTGTGGTTAGGCATGTTCCCCACATGCACTCTGAGAAGGTGAGTTGTCTGGTATATTGAGATGGCTGGTGCACCAGTATGAGTGAGGGTATGAGAGAGAGGATGCAGTCGAAGTTGAGAGCTCTGGACCAACTCGTTGTGGGAAGGAAAGGAGTCGCGCGGCCAACTATGGAAAGCAGTTATGGATGTGAGACTTCCTTGTATGCTAATGATTGATGGTTGTTTGCAAAGGTTTGCTGGTCGTGTATATACTTCTCAGTCCTCTCAAGAGAATGGCGGGATAAGCCTTCTTTGTTGTCATTGACCCCAGGCAGCTGTGCCGTATCAGCTGTATTCAACACTGCCTCAAAGACATTAGCCTCAGCTAATGCCTCTGCCTCTTTCCCCTGCTGAAGAGCCTCTTATGTGGCTTCAAGGCAGGTCTCCACTTTAGGCTGGGCCTTTTTCACTCTCACTTCTATTTCTCTCTGTGTATATAATACTCTTGCTTAAGCTGCTCCAGCCTTAGTGCAAGCTTCTAATGCAGCCAAGCTTGCTGCAGATTTGCTGGATCGCTTGATGACACAGATAAACATGAGCATTCTGGCCTGGTTACAAGACTCCTATGTTCTGAAGCTGACATCTTACATGGATGTGTAGAGGACTAAAGCAGGCTGGATATCTTGTCCACCGGAGGTTGCAATCACTGTTGAGAGCACCTTTTTATTATATATTATTCAATATTTGACACAATACAGTCAGTAATATAACCACCTTGCAATGTCCTGAAAAAAGTGTCAGAATCCACTTGTGAAAAGTTCATTCATTATTTTGTCGAGAATTTGTCCTCTGTTAGGCAAAATATGAACAGTACTTTTTACATAGACACTGACCTTCCGTCTGTCCCTCCTGCTGTGTTTAAAGTGTTTGAGCCCATGTCTTTATCACACCTTTCTGAGGTAGTGCAGGGGATGTTGCCTACCAACTGCCCCCTCAATAGTATTCCAACAAAGGTGCTCAAACAGGTGCTTGATACTGTCAGGCCATTGGTCCTCTTGCTCGTTAACAGCTTTCTCAGCTCAGGGATTGTCCCAACTGTCATCAAGCATGCAGTGGTCAGACTTATAAAAAAACCTAACCTTGACCCTGACATTTGATCTCATTTTAGACGTGTCTCTCACTTACCATTTTTATCTGAGGTTTTACTAAGTTTTTTTATATCAGTCACAGCCTTTTTAGATAACTCTATTACAGAAACGTTTCAATCGAGGTTTAGGTCACAACATCTGTCTGCGCTACTGGAAGTCCACAATGACATTCTTTTATCCCTCAATGCAAAAAAGCTGTGCTGTTGGTGTTGCTGGATCTCACAGCAGCTTCTGATTCTGTGGACCACCCAGTCCTTATTGCTCGACTGGTTTATCAGGTTGGCCTCCAAAGCACAGTCCTGCAGTGGTTCTGCTCCTATCAGAACAACAGGAGCTTTGTTGTTATGGTTGATGACTTTTCTTCCTCCGCTGCCCCTTTGTCCTCTGGAGTGCCACAAGGATCCATTCTTGGTCAATTGAAATGTCAAAATTGCCCCAAGTGAATGGTTGTCTTTGTCTCTGTGTTAACCCTGCGACTTGTTGGCCCTAGTCCAGGGTGTATGCCGTCTACATTTTGAAGTTACTGGGATAGGCTCCTGAGATTAAGATTTTCAGATATTCCTCCTACAAGTTTTGTCCAATCTTCCCAGAATTGTCTTTACTCATTGACAGAGTAACCCTCACAAATGTTATCAATATGATTTTTGATATTCAACACAGTTTGACTGGTAAAGCCAATGGAAATCAGCTGCAAAGCCACCAAACAGGAAGTTGGGTTATATCTCAGTAAATCTTTGGCCAATCAGCACCAAAGCTGGTCCATAGACTCGAAACCCTCTTCTGAGGATGTCCAGTTAATTTGGAGTCATGTGACCACTGGAAATGGCGCAGGAAGCAAAAAAGTGTTTTGGCCAATAACTGCTGATTATTTTGCCTTTATTAAATGCTTCCTGTGTCTCTTGAACAACATGGCTGCTCATCCACACGCAGCGGCTTCTCTCTGTCCCAGAACTGTGTTTTCGTGTTTTTTGTCTTGTGAGTCGCAGTATTTTCATAAGTCTCACGAACCAGTGAAACCAGTTCACAAACAAATTCAAGGTTGGCCAGAAGGGTCGCTAGAGGCTCTTCAAGCCTGTATTGGCACAACTGACTGGGATATGTTTAAGCAGGGCGCCAAACGGTGCCACGTACTCAAGAGACTCATGATTCAAAGCTACCACCATCATTCCAGTCCTAAAGAAGCTGTCTTTATCCTGCTTCAATGACTACTGTCCTGTTGCACTTACTCCCATCTTAATTAAGTTCTTTGAACGGCTAGTCATGCACCATATAAAGTCTGCCCTCCCCCCTACTGTGACCTCTTCCAGTTTGCATATCGGTCCAACAGTTCGACCAATGATGCCTTTGTAACTACCCTTCACTCAGCATTCACACGTTTAGACAAAAATGACTCATACGTCACAATACAGTTCATAGATTTCAGTTCAGCATTCAAGTCAAGTCAAGTTGAGCTTTATTGTCATTCTGCTACATGCGCGGGCATACAGTGGAACGAAATGTCATGCCTCACAGAACCACAGTGCTACATAAATGAATGCAGGCATACAGCAATCAAGTAAATATCTAAATGAAAAATGTTCCTATACATGAACAAAAAAATATAAACTATACAAACTATACGAATGCCTCAGATGAATACTGTACATGTGCAAAGAGAGACAATGTGGGTTCAAGCAGCTGGCTGGGGAACAGTGCAGGATGATTTGTAGTGCATGAGCTAATAAACATACATATATTACTGACATTACTGAGTCTTTTTGTGGAATTAGTGTACACACAGCAGTGTGTGTGTGTAAAGTGACTAGTGCAGTGAAAAGTGACTAGTGCAAGTTCCATCCAGATGGTCCATGTTTCAGGTGGTATGGGGTTTGTATGGGGTTTCAGAGAGGGGGGGTGATTTGAGTTCAGGGCTCTCACAGCCTGGGGGGAAAAGCTGTTGAGCAGTCTGGCAGAGCAGGCTCTGATGCTCCGGTACCGTCAACCTGATGGTAGGAGCTGAAAGGGACTGTGGGAGAGGTGTGTGGGGTCCTTTACGATACTGTTGGCTTTGCTGTGTTCACTGTCCGCGGGAGGGTTTTCCGGTCTGCTGCGGTCGTTTCTGTACCAGACAGTGTTGCAGCTGGTCAGCACACTCTCAATGGTGCCCCTGTAAAAAGTGGTGAGGATGGGTGGAGGGAGACTTGCTCTTTTCAGCCGGCAGAGAAAGTGTAGGCACTGTGTAGGCGCCTCCTTGGAGAGTGACATGGTGTTGGTGGTCCAGGTGAGGTCCTCTGTGATGTGTAACCCCAGGAATTTAGTGCTGCTGCCTCTCTCCACAAGCAAGCTGTCGATGGTCAGTGGGGGGTGATCAGATGAGTTTCTCCTGAAGTCCATCACAACCTCTTTTGTCTTACTCAAGTTGAGGGACAGGTTGTTTGCACCACACCATTCAGTCAGCTGTGCCACTTCCTCTCTATAGTGCATTTCATCGTTGTTGCTGATGAGACCTACCACTGTTGTGTCATCAGCGAACTTGATGATGTGGTTGGAGCTGAACTTGGCAGTGCAGTCGTGGGTCAGCAGCGTGAAGAGCAGCGGGCTGAGCACACAGCCTTTTGGGGCACCTGTGCTCAGTGTGGTAGTGCTTGAGGTGTTGTGGCCGACACTGACTGACTGAGGTCTTTCGGTTAGAAAGTCCAGAATCCAATTACAGAGAGAATTGTTAAGGCCCAGTACGTTTAGTTTATTTGTGAGCTTTTGTGGGATTATTGTGTTGAATGCTGAGCTGAAATCAATGAACAGCATTCTAACATAAGAGTCTTTATTTTCTAGGTGGATAAGAGCCAGGTGGAGGGTGGAGGATATTGCATAATCTGTGGAGCGGTTTGAATGGTATGCAAACTGGAGCGGATCGAGTGTGTTGGGGAGGCTGGTTTTGATGTTGTGCATGACTAACCTCTCAAAGGACTTCATTATGATTGGAGTCAGTGCTATAGGACGGTAGTCATTTAGACAGGACACAGGTGATTTCTTTGGTACCGGCATGATTGTTGTGGATTTCAGACATGTGGGGATGACTGCCTGGCTCAGCGAGGTGTTGAAGATATATGTTAGGACATCTGTCAGCTGTACAGCACAGTCTTTCAATACACGGCCAGGTATGTTGTCGGGACCCTCAGCCTTGCGTGGGTTAATCCTAGATAGGGTCTTCCTTACATCTACTGGACACAGACGGAGCACCTGGTAGTTGGGAGGTGTGGGCAGTTTTTGTGCAGTTGTGTCATTCTGCATTTCAAACCGTGAATAAAAGTGGTTGAGTGTATCTGGGAGGGATGTGTCATCATCACAGGCCTGTGCCGGGGGCTTGTAGTCTGTGATGGTCTGAATGGCTTACCACGGACTCCGTGTGTCTCTACTGTCTGTGAAGTGATTGTTGATTTTTTGAGCATATGAACATTTCGCATTTTTGATGCTGCGGGACAGATTGGCTCTTGCTATTTTGAGGGCTGCTTTATCTCCTGCTCTGAAAGCTTCATCTCTGGTCTTTAGCAGCCCGCAAACCTCTGCTGTCATCTATGGCTTCTGGTTGGCATGTGTGGTGATGGTCTTTGTGACTGTCACATCATCTGTGCACTTTTTGATGTAAGCAGTCGCAGTTTCAGTGTACTCCTGTAGGTCTGTGTGGTTGTTGTAACACAATCATACCTCGACACGATCATACCTCAATAGCTCATTCAACAACTGGTCCAGCTGGGACTCAACAATTCACTGTGCAACTGGCTGTTGTACTTTCTGACTGGAAGACCTCAGGCAATACGGGTTGGTAGAAACACATCTAGCACCATTGCACTGGACACTGGGGCCCCCCAAGGATGTGTGCTGAGCCCCCTCCTCTTTACTCTGCTGACCCACGTTTGCACACCGTCTCATAACTCCAACCTCTTCATTAAGTTCATGGATGACACTACAGTGGTGGGTCTTATTAGCAACAGAGACAAACTACAGGTGAGCCACCTGGCCGGGTGATGCGGTGACAACAATCTCTTTCTGAATGTGGATAAAACGAAGGAGATTGTTGTTGACTTTAGGAGAGTGCACACTCAGCATGCTGACCATAAACGGTGCGACTGTGAAGAGTGAGCGGCACTAAGTTTGTAGGTGTGCACATTACAGAGGATCTCTCCTTGACCTACATACAACACTGCAGGACTGACCAAGAAAGCACAGCAGCGTCTCAACTTCCTTTCTAAACTGAGAAGAGCTAGAGCCCCGGCCCACATCATATGTACCTTCTACAGAGGCACCGTTGAGAACATCCTGACTAGCTGCATCACTGTGTGGTATGGCACCTGCAACGTGTCCTGCTAGAAGACTCTTCATAGCACAGTGAGAGCAAATCAGAACATCGTTGGTATCTCTCTCCCCTCCCTTCAGGACATATATGGAACCCGTCTCACTTGCAAAGCCCTCTGCATTGCAGGTGATACCACACATCCGTCACACAGTTTCTTCAGTTTCTTCTTAAAGACAGCTTCATTCTTCAGGCTGTAAGGAAGCTGGATTCCCTCCATAAACTTGCCCCCCTTCCTCTTCTGCCCAAGGCACCTCTGAACTATGACCCCCCCCCCCCCCAGGTCCCACATCTCCAAGTCCTTCCATTTCCCCAACCCCACTAACATCCTATATCAAGCACAAGTCACTTTGTGCAGCATGGGTCTGCCCACTACCTCATTCAGCATAGAACAGACATCATTCAACGGCCTCTTCAGTCAATTTAAATGAAAAGGAACATCTCTTTGAGCCTTTGGGCACTTTAATCAGGTACATAGTTTTGGTTTGAATTATATATATGCTTTTATTCATGTTTTTATTATATTTTACATACCCTTATTTGTGTGGTTCGTTGTTATATTGTAGATCTGTGTTTGTATGTTTGTGGCTTAACCATGCACCATGGGTTGGAGAATAACTTAGTTTCGGTTCTCTGTTTGTATGTACTGTACATGTGGAAAAAATGACAAAGCAGACTTGAACTTGAAAGATATCTTGGGACATTCCCTGGGTGAGATAATGAGTGATACCAGCCAATTTGATGCAGCTGCCATTTTTAATGTATTTCAAAACTGTCTGTTCTGTCCTACCCTACAAATGTTGTTCAATCATCACAAATATTATCATTTGGATTTTTAATTTTAGAAACCGTTTACCCATTACAGCCAATCAATCTTTGATGTATTCTTAGCAAACTTGCAGCGTGCACTCTGAACCACATGTCAATTCCGTAATGGTTTGCTATGTTTAGGAGGAATTCGTCATTACTGCCTGTAGCTATATTTGATGCCAAGCAGCAAAGCTGCAGAGCCAGTTAAGTGTTTCCACCATTTCTTATTTTTATTGGTGGCCAAGCAGTGAAGCTTATTATTATTATTATTATTATTGGTGGCCAAGCAGTGAAGCTGCAGAGCTAAATACGTGTTTCTACACTTAATTATTATCATTGGTGGCCAAGCAGCGAAGCTGCAATCAAAATTGGCAACATAGCAACCAAACAGGAAGTTGGGTCATATCTCAGCAAATCTTTGGGCTATCAACACCAAACTTAATATCCTCACTCGACATTCTCTTCTGAGAATGTCCAAACAATATAATGTTATGACCACTGGGCATGGCCGCAAAAGCAAAAATGTGTTTTGGCCATTAACTCTTGATTTCTTTGCTTTTATACAGTTTTTCCAGTGTCTCACACTATATTGGGACATCCCCTCTGTGACACGAGAACTGTTCATACCAGCCAATTTAATTTGGCTGCTAATTTCAATTAATCATGAAACATGCTTTTCTCTACACCTCCTACAAATGCTGTTTAATCTTCACCAAATTTGGCCAAACCTTATGACCAATTTTTTTAATGAGGTTGGATTCCCTGAATCAAGACAAGTTTAATAAACCCTATGGCATCAATTTTTGGTTATACAGATTTTCGGACAACTTACATTTTGAGGAGACAAGTTTTTTTTAAATACTCCTACAATTTTTGTCCAATCTTCCCCCACTTTGGTAAGGATCATAATCAGACAAACCCTCACTAAAGTGTTCTAACGATTTTTCATATTCAAAACAGTTTGTGGATGCAGCCAATCAAATTTGCCAGCAAAGCAACCAAAAAGGAAGTTGGGTCATATCTCAGCAATCTTTGGGCTGTCACCACCAAACCTGGTATGTTGTTTCGGAACACTCTTCTGAGGATGTCCAAACAATTTGGTGTCATGCGACCAATGGGCGTGGCCGCAGGAAGTGAAAATGTGTTTTGGCCAATAACTTGATTGGTTTGCCTATATAAAGTGTTTCCTGTCTCACGATATCTTGGGACATTACCACTGTGACACATTATAACTTGTCATACCAGCCGATTTAATACACCATTTTGAATTGTTCACGAAACGTTCTACTCTTACAGATTTTCTTCACCAGATTTGGAAAACAATATCATCAGATCAAGCCTCACAAATGTTATAACATGGATCTTTGATTTTCAAAGCTGTTTGCTATATACAGCCTATCAAAGTCGGCCAAAGAGCCGCCAAAGATGGCTCGTATCTCAGCTAATCTTTTACGCGTTCACATGCTGAGTCCACTCAAAACCCTCTACCGAAGATATCTAAAATGTTTTCTTGGATGTTTGACCTACTTTGCCACCTCATTGCTGCTTGCAGCTGTATTTATTAATAATTGTATTCTACCATTGGAGTCCATGGCAGCCCCTGGAACCGTATTGTATACAGTTGTGGCATACACATTCATGACAGTCCTGTTTATTTTACCCAAGTTTCATGACTACCATTGGAGCACTTTAGTGCAACCAACAGGTCAAGGTTGGACATGTGTTTACACGTGTAAGTTTTTGTATTTTTGGCAGTCAAAATTATTTTTCCAATACAGCCAATCAAATTATGTTGCAGGGCCACCAAACACGAAGTTGGAAATGTTTGTTGTTAATTTGCCCTGCTTGGTCTCCCCATTGCTGTTTGTAGCTATATTTGTCATTCTCTTCTTTCTTCTTTCTCTTCTGTCAATCTTCTTCCCTAATTGCAGTGTGTGACAGACCCTATATTTCTTTATGAGATTGTTGGAGAACATTATAAAACGAGAGCATGAGCATAGCAAAGGAATAAACGTTATTTGTACCAGCTATACCAAACATGGGCAAAATACGGCCCGTTAGGCTTTTTAATCCGGCCCGCCGAATTTGTCCAAATGTTTGAAAAACCTAATGAAATTTTCCCTTTTCCCCACAACGCCCACGTTTCCATAAGAGCAATGTGCACATTTAAGCACAGCAGGAGTACAGCAGCTTCATTAACACGCCGCACATTGCTCCCAATTTAAAGACCCACTTCTAGTTTCTGCTGCAGGTAGGACATTTAATACAGTCTATCTCTGTGTGCTTGGCGACCGTACGCATGTACTGTTTGCGCGTGGAGGTGAAGGCGTCCGTGGCGAGTTTGTAGAGCGTGCGGTCATGACAATCCGTCCATGATTTTGCGGGGTTTAACACGATTAGAAATGATTGATTGATCTTGAGTATTTAATTGGGTAATAATATGTTTTGAATGCTGAAAGTGATTCCATTAATCTTTTTTCGATCAATATTGATTTCTTTAACTTTGCACCTTCAATTGAAATGTATTAAAAACAGGTGCAATCTCCAGGTTTAAAAGATCACATTGCGTCTGCTATTTTAATCTCTTTACATTTTCTCCGTCCAATATTGTGCAAAATAGCGTGTAAAAACCCCATCTTGCATATTGATTGAGACAAAGGTACCAACAGGATAAGGGCTATTTTGCACATTTGAAAGACGAGTCCTCAGTGCGCACTGTTAATAAATCGGGTTGTAAATTGTTTTGCGTGTGCTTACTGTGCTATGAGGTTTGCACACACGATTTAGTCTATCCGGCCCAAACACTCCATTCAAATTCTCCTGGCCCTGTCAAATTTTAGAACCCATTATGGCCCGCAAGTCAAAAAGTTAGCCCAACCCTGAGCTATACAGTCTCCCGGAGAAAAGTCTGTTCCTTTGAGACAGATGTCAAAAAAGTAATCCCTGAACCTGTGCCTGCAACATCCTCTGTCAGACACTTCAGTGTCCTGCCAGAGATTTAGGTTATAATAAATAAAAAATCGTTAATAATGAATAATGGTATAGTATGATCAGGCGCAGAACGGGATGAGTTAGGTTTGGTGAAAGCTTGACTTCGGGACGAGTATGTCCCTTTTTCAGTTGCTAGTCCTAAAACTTCATAAATAAGTAGCAGGGTCGGCTCATGGACGGCACTTTGTAATATTTGTGCTCTGTAATATTCACTATGAAAGCAAGATCCTGCACTCATGCTAGGCATCTAAATTCTTTCGCTGGTCTGACCTTTCTCCAATTTCCTCTCGTACCTCAAAGAAACGCTTCAAGCAACCTCCATGACATGCTCCATTTTTTATGAATTGCAACACAATGCTTCCTGGTGCAAAATACAGTGAAATGATTAATCAATCATTACCACACGAAGAATCTCAATATATACAGCTAATGAGAACATGAGCGCTATCTTAACAAGACGATTTTCTCAGCATTGCTTCAATAAAGGAAACGTATTTCTTCGACGGTTTTTGGACTTCTAAACAAGAGTTCTTATCTAATTAAATCATTTTCTTTTAAAATCCACATCAAACACTGTTTTTCACCCTTTTCTCTCTCCTTCAAGCACACGTGCATGTATAAGTAGAGAGGACAAACGAACACGGAACTCATTTAACATTATGATAAAAACACAATTTTGAGATTTCATGTACAATACGATGCATGATGATATTATTAGCACATTTACTTTAAAAAACTGTCAACATTCTACTTCTATTTAGGATGCCAAACAGCGACAGTATAATCTCCACTATTGGAGTAGTCGGTTTTGTCAGCATTTAGGCAAGGGCTTGGCGTTTCATGACCGTGTCAGCAGTTAAAACTAGGGTATAACTTTTCATGGTCGGGATATAATGTTCTTCCGTTTGCGACAACGATTAAGTGTGATTTCAGCACAAGTGTTAATAATCCTAGTCCTTGTTCTATGCATGCCCATTTAGGTCCTAGGCCCAGTGTTGAAATTAAACTTCGTATGATAAAGAATGTGCACCTAGCAATGATGAAATGCATGATACGTTTTATCAACAGCTACTAACCTGAACTTCAATGCCACAGCCTCAATTTGACGTTAGTCTGCTATTCGAGGTCTTCTCTACAGAACTGTGAAAACGGCTATTATTTCCCAGGTGGGGGATTTTTTATATTCACGCTTATCTCTGAAGAGCGCACCTATTTTAGGCCTGCATTCTGAGCTACAGCAAACTCCCATAGCTCTATCTAGCTAGTTAGCGCCCCAAAGGCATTCATCTGCCGGCCTCACTAACAAATATGGACAAATGTGGTCGCTCATTCAATCGTATCGACACCATAATCCGTTGACATATTGTCACGGTTCATGAATCCGCTATGTCATTCTGGTGTTTGTGTGGTGTGTCACCTGATTGTTCGTGTGGGCGATAATCTGATCAGCGGCAGCTGTTAGCAATTACACCTGCCTATTTAACGTCTTGTCTTTCGTCTCATGTTTATCAGATCGTTGTTTGGAGTTCTGATGTTAGTGTCCGGTGTTTTCTCGAGTGTGTATGTTTCCTGGATTGGATTTCTCGTCGTTGTCTCCTGTTCACTGTTTCCTCGTTGGATCGTTCTCTGAATTTCACCCACGGATTTACTCGGCACAGTTTCACGGACACCCGTCACCAGTCACCCCTCTCCTGTTGTGTTCGTTGTGTACCCGTGTCTGACCACCTTTGTGTGAAGCTCCTAATAAAGAGATTGACTTGCAATTGCATCCGTCGTTCCTGACGTGACACTTATAGTGGAAACGTACCTCTACGAATTGGTAGAGGTAAGAATCTCCTCAATAAATTGACAGAAGTTGGCAATTTACAGCAGAAGTAGAAGCCTGGCACAATGGGGGGAGAGGGCACAAAGCGCGCACTTAAAAGTGTTACTACGTGCATCAATGAGATGAGTAAGGTGAAGCTATACCCAATTTTTCATATTACTTCCTGCTAACGTTCAAAATATACTTCGGGGTTTCAAAGTAAACCCTTAGTATACAAAACATAAATTAAAATATTTCCACGTAATACTTTAAATGTAACCCTTTAACCAGACGGGTTACATTAACTTCAACAAAAGGGAAGTATCGCCACTCTACACACAAAAGGAGTTAACTAGTCAAACCATAACGCCGAATGCGTAAATTGTAGGCCTACCAAATCTACCTAACATAACTAATGCATCTAGGCCTACTAATGAGTGTCATTTGATGAGCTCTCTGAGACCGTTCTGGCGTCCGCAGCCTAATTACTAGCCAATATTCTCAACAGGAAATTGAGAATAATAACCAAAGAAGATCGGGCAGGATAAATATACATATATATTAACAGAAACCCATCAAGTAATACTTGTGTATATGTATTGAAGGATATAATAATAATTTACTTAATGCTAGAAATTAAGGATACAATGATTTACTTATGCAAACCTAAAAGATTTGTAAGGCAGACAGACAGTACTTTTCCATCATGCAAGAAAGGTAACACACTGTGTGCATCAAGGGGGGAGGGGGGGGCAGTCCACACGTACTCAATAATACAATGTATTCAACTTCAACTGTCTTATCACGGGATGTGGGGAGTAGGGAACACTGTCTTCTTTGTGTGCTGAGTCAGATAAAACAACACCTGGGAGAGAGAGACAACAAAGATGGTTCTCTCAACTACATAAGGCGATAAGATGGCCCTCGAACCATGGGTAGGATGCATGCGGTGTAAATTAAATATCTATTTCTTTATATATAATATATATATATACATATATATAAAGAAATATATATTTCAAATGGAAATGAATGATGTTATATTAATTTATAAGAATGAATGAAACGTCAACCGTGTGACCGTGACGGTGCGTAACTAGGTAACAACGTTCTCTTCCGTTATATGACGTATTCGTAGTATGTCCCAGAATGTGCATACTCTTTTGCTACACACTTGTTACACAAGTATGTACTTTTGTATGTACTTTTCCCTTACAAAAAGTACACACTTTTCGTAAATAGTATAAGTCTGCGAATAGGGACTCAGCATTTATGTGTCAAGTGTTTAGCGCGCTCCCGCCGAGGGGGTACATTTCATGGCAGTCGTCTGATTGGAACAACACCTGAACTGGAAAGATGAGCCATTGAGCACTTAAGATAAAAAAATAATAATGTAGACGTCATCTTAAAAGAGCAGGCAAGCTTTGTGAACTGTTACAGTTTTTCTTAATTGTTTACACACATTTTCTGAAAGCTTGCCTCATATTCTCAGAACTCTACTCACAAATCCCCAAAACACACACACAATGGGCAAAACCCCTCAATTCTCCTGCAAAATGAAACTTTACATTCAAAACAAAATTAATTCTTCTCAAAATGGGATTTTGTTTTCAAATGACACACACAAACCATCATATGTATAGACCTTCATACGAACCAGCTGAACACTGATGTGCTCAATGTAAAACACTATGATGAATGTAAAACACTTCTTCTCCATTCATCATAATGACTTAGCCCCTTTTTGTGTGTTACAGTGTTACAGTGTACAGTTTGTGTGTTTTCAGTGTTACACTTACTACAGACAGTACAAACATAAGTGTGGTGTGAAATATTTGAGAATATTGTTTTTATACTCAGAACACACACAGGGAATACACGGTAACATTTTATTTTATTTTTCCTGCAAAAACAATGTACACAGTGTACATCCCATTCCCAAACAACACAAAGTTGCACATACACTACATACAAAACAACAGAAGAATTTTCCTGTTCAGGAGACAGAACACATTCCTGACCACCTTGAGTTGGTAATCTTTCAGTTCTGCCAAACAAATAGTACAATACTGTAAATACAAAGTACGTATACAACTCCTAAATATTTGAAACATACTTGACAGTATCTTTTACAGTCCTACAGAACAGTCCACAGGCAATACTGTACTACTGTACTCATTGACTACTCTATTGGTATGCAGTACTGCAATTTTCTAGTGAGAGTAGATTTCTTACCTATTCTCATCTCTAAAAGTCCGGATGATGGATACTACAGTGTACCTGCTCAAATGTGGCTGTAGTCTTTGCCCAGCCTCACTCATTGTTAGACCATGGTTGACCACATGATCAACCAAAGTGGCTCGGACCGCATCAGAGATTACGGTCCTTGGCCTTCCTCATCCTTGTCCTCCCCATCCTCCTCCTCTTTACTCTCACTCCTCTGGCTCTGCCACTGTTTCCAATGTTGGAATCCATTGCTCCAAAACAGAAGAGCTCACCTATTGCCCTTTTATGCTAATGCTCTGATTGCTAGTTGTAAAACTGTGTGACGGGTGTTTTCCCTTGTGATGAGTCAGTGTACATATTTGAATGGCAGTGTGTTCCTTGTGAAAACAAGATATTTTCTGCATGAAAATTGTGCCAAAAGCAGAGAATTGTGTGTAGTGTTTTGAAAAAAGTGTGTTTTAGAACTGCAATTTGAGTGTAAAGCAGGAACTGTGCTTGTAGTTTAGTAGAATTGGTTTAGGGGGTTGGTGAATGAGTTACATGTTGTGGTCATTGTGTCTCAAGTACCAGAAAATGTGTGTAAACAATTGAGAAAAACTGTAATAAGTATTTGGGTCTGATTCATGCTGAGTGCGCATGGAGACAGATTGCTAGTCGTAGACTTGCCAATTTAAGTGATCCAACGCGAGCGTGGCACAATAGTGTGCCCAATCAATGTGCTGTACGCAGCTCTACAGTCAAATGTGTCTTTTTAATGCCATGTTAAACAATATATGTGTGGATGTATGTATGGATAGCAGTAGCAAATGATACTGCTGTTATTTTCCTTCCTACTCACTAGTAGTACTAGAGATGATTGACACTACTGCTCAGACCGAACGTCGCCATGTTTTTGTGTTTCGTTAATAATGTTGTCTACATTTGTATTCACTTTATCTGTGCTTTTCAAGTGCTTACAGTAAATAACGTTTTTGTGCAACACGAAAACAATAAAAGCTATAATGTGACTGTAGCAGGGAATTTCTGAAAGTCCGGGTAGGAACTATCTGTTACTAGAACTATCCGAAACGAAACTATTTTCACCGAACAACGGAAGTAGTGATAGAGGTCGTTATTTTCTTTGTCAACTGGTGGACGTGAAATATAACGAAAACTCGAACTGTAGTGTAAAACATTGACATAACTGTGATGGTAAATGCTTTCGAAAACTTATGACGTTGAGACTCTTCATGAACTCTCTATGAAAGCATTTTTAGTAGGCTGTCACTGTATTTGCAAAACAGCCAGTTGCTGTAGCTAATTACCTAATCTCCAAATGAGAACGCACGCGTGCTCTCAGTGTCTTGAAAAAGGAAGTAAATGACAATTACGTTTTATGTTAAGTAAGCTGTCCTGGTTCTATTTGGAAAAACGTAAATCTACATCATGCCTCTGTCAGATTTCTTGGATGCCCTGAAGGACAACCCTTACTTTGGGGCTGGCTTTGGACTTTTTGGAGTAGGCACAGCCTTGGCTGTAGCCAGAAAAGGTGCCCAAGTGGGAATGATCTTCTTTCGCAGGACCTACATGATCACTCTTGAGGTACCCAGTCGAGACAAAAGCTACCACTGGCTGTTGAGCTGGATCACCAAATATGCCCAGCACACTCAACATCTCAGTGTAGAGACATCCTACATGCAGCATGAGAGTGGAAGGATCAACACCCAGTTTGACTTCCACCCCAGTCCTGGAAACCATATAATTTGGTAAGCCTCAGTGCTCTTTAATGTTTAAGTATGTGGATAATGAGTGAGTTCTTCACAACTTGTGTGTGTGTGTGTGTGTGCGTGCATGCGTGCACACAAACGTCTATGTACGTTTAGAATATATATGTATGTACACTCACCGGCCACTTTATTAGGTCAACATGCTAGTAACGGGTTGGAATTGGCACCACTTAGCATTCTCATAGAAACTTGCAACTATAACTCAAATTCGTCTCGTTGGGCAAAGATAATACAAAGGGGCACAAGCAAAGGTAGTCTGAAGCTTTCGAACTCAAGAGAGTATTGGGGTCAATATTGACATGGATGGCATCACACAGTTTGGCGCAATAGATTTGTCCGCGCACATCCAGGTGATACGAATCTCCGCTTCCACCACACCCAAGATGCTCTATTGGATTGAAGATCTGCGTGACTGTGGAAGGCCATTTGAAGTACAGTAAACTCATTGTTCATGTTCAAAAAAACCAGTCTGAGATTGATTCCAGCTTTATGACAGGCGCATTATCCTGCTGAAGTACCATCAAGAAGTTGGTACATTGTGGTCATTAAAGGATGACATGGTCAGCCAACAATTACTCAGGAGCTGTGTGGTAAAAGGTGTTTGCAACGTTATGCTTCAAATTGGAGGTACGCAAAAGGAATCCCAAAGAAGAAAAAGTGCACAGAGAAATAATTTATTCCCTTAAGCACCAATTTACCACTCCACCACCCACCAGCCTGACCGTTATAGCGAGGCAGGTGGATCAATGTTTCATGGTGTTGACTGCCCAAGATCTGACCCTACGGTAGAGGGTTTTGAGTGGACTCAGCATGTGAACGCGTAAAAGATTAGCTGAGATACGAGCCATCTTTGGCGGCTCTTTGGCCGACTTTGATAGGCTGTATATAGCAAACAGCTTTGAAAATCAAAGATCCATGTTATAACATTTGTGAGGCTTGATCTGATGATATTGTTTTCCAAATCTGGTGAAGAAAATCTGTAAGAGTAGAACGTTTCGTGAACAATTCAAAATGGTGTATTAAATCGGCTGGTATGACAAGTTATAATGTGTCACAGTGGTAATGTCCCAAGATATCGTGAGACAGGAAACACTTTATATAGGCAAACCAATCAAGTTATTGGCCAAAACACATTTTCACTTCCTGCGGCCACATCAAGTGGTCACATGACACCATAATGTTTGGACATCCTCCAAGCAAGGAAGTGTTCCGAAGAACAAAGACATAAACCATCGTCTGTGGTAGAGGTGACGCTCCCCTAAGCATTGCGAGATATAGACCCAAGCTTCCTTTTTGGTTGCCTAGCGTGGCCAAAGTTTGATTGGCTGATCCCCAACCAAACACTGTTTTGAATATGAAAAACCGTTTTAGATACACTTGTGCACGGTTGATATCTGATCATTGATCCCTTACCCAATAAGTGAGGGGAAGATGGACAATAGTTGTAGTGAGTCATTTAAAAAAATTTGTCCCTCTACACTCTATAAATGTCTTGTGATGCCGAAAAATGCCCTGTATACTCTCAAAAGTTGATGCTGCTAGGGATTTATTAAAACTTGTTCTTGATTTCCAGGGATCTACCTCATTAAAAATTGTCAAGAAGCTCTTGGCCACATGTTGGTGACAAGATATTAAATCAGCATTTTAGGATGGTGCTAGAGACAAAGCATTGTTTCAGATAATTAGATCATGTCAGCCAAATTGTATTGGCAGCCTGGTGTGAAATGAGAACAGTTGCTCGGGTCACAGAGGGGATGTCCCAATATAGTGTGAGACACTGGAAAAACTGTATAAAAGCAAAGAAATCAAGAGTTAATGGCCAAAACACATTTTTGCTTTTGCGGCCATGCCCAGTGGTCACATGACATCAAATTGTTTGGACATCCTCAGAAGAGGGTTCCGAGTGGACACAGTTTTGTGTGAATATATGAAAGATTTGCTGAGATACGACCCAACTTCCTGTTTGGCTCTGATATCGTCCACATTGGTGCGCCTTCGCTGCTTGGCCCCATAGTGTAATAATTAAGTGTAGAAACTACGTTATTTAGTCTGCAGCTTCATGCTTGGCCACATAATAATAAATGATAATAATTACACATAATAGCTTACACTCTGCTTGGCCACCCAATAAAATATAAGGAAATCGTGGAAACACCTTTAATGGCTCACCTGACAGACTTTGCTGCTTTGGCATCAAATATAGCTTACAGTGCCGAGTAATGGCGAATTCCCTCCCTAAATATAGCAAACCATTACGTGTAGTGGAACATTGTGGTTCAGAGCTGAGTGCACGCTGCAAGTTTGCTAAGAATACATCAAAGATTGATTGGCTGTAATGGGTAAACGGTTTCTAAAATTAAAAATCCAAATGATAATATTTGTGATGATTGAACAACATTTGTAGGAGTAGAGAAAAGCATGTTTCATGATAAATTCAAAATGGCGGCCGCATCAAATTGGCTGGTATCACTCATTATCTCACCCAGGGAATGTCCCAAGATATCTTTCAAGTTCAAGTCTGCTTTATTGTCAATTTTTTCAACTTGTACAGTACATACAAACAGAGAACCGAAACTAAGTTATTCTCCAACCCATGGTGCATGGTTAAGCCACAAACATACAAACACAGATCTACAATATAACAACGAACCACACAAATAAGGGTATGTAAAATATAATAAAAACATGAATAAAAGCATATATATAATTCAAACCAAAACTATGTACCTGATTAAAGTGCCCAAAGGCTCAAAGAGATGTTCCTTTTCATTTAATTGGACTGAAGGGGGTGAATGATGTCTTTCCTATGTGCCTGAAATGGACGGGTAGTGCGAATGCGAAAGTGACCTTGTGGTTGATATTAGGGATGTTATGTTTGGAGTTTGGGAAATGGAAGGACGTTGTGATGAGTGGTAGGGACCTGGGGGGGGGGGGTCATAGTCAGAGTGGATCGAGGCCGAGTAGGATAAGGGGGGCAAGTTTATGGAGGGAATCCAGCTTCCTTACAGCCTGAAGAATGAAGCTGTCTTTAAGAAGAAAACTGAGAACATGCAGCTCGACCAGTCTGGCCATTCTCCTCTGACCTCTGGGCTGTGACCGGATGGTGCGATCCACCTGGCAATGATGAGGGCGTTGCAAGTGAGACGGGTTCATATATGTCCTTTTTCTATCAGCTCGAACCAGTCTGGCCATTCTCCTCTGACCTCTGGCATCAACAAGGCATTTCGACCCACAAAACTGCGGCTCACTGGATATTTTTTCTTTTTCGGACCATTCTCTGTAAACCCTAGAGATGGTTGTACGTGAAAATCCCAGTAGATCAGCAGTTTCTGAAATACTCAGACCAGCCCTTATAGCACCAACAACCATGCCATGTTCAAAGTCACTCAAATCACCTTTCTCCCCCATACTGATGCTCGGTTTGAACTGCAGGAGATTGTCTCGACCATGTCTACATGCCTAAATGCACTGAGTTGCCGCCATGTTTTTGGCTGATTAGAAATTAAGTGTTAACGAGCAGTTGGACGGGTGTACCTAATAACGGGGCGGGTGATGGTTGAATAATATATATATATATATACACACAACACCACACACACTACACAATCAAGAAAATCTCCTGCAGTTCAAACCGAGCATCAGTATGGGAAAAAAGGTGATTTGAGTGACTTTGAACATGGCATGGTTGTTGGGGCTATAAGGGCTGGTCTGAGAATTTCAGAAACTGCTGATCTATTATATTATATATAATATATATGATCACTCCATCCATCCATCCATTGTCTTCCGCTTATCCGGGGCCAGGACGGGGCAGCAGTCTGAGCAGGGAGGTGGCGATCGCCCCACCCCCACACCCCCCCACCCCACCCCCCCACCCACCCCCCCCCCCCCCCCCCCACCCCCCCCCCCCCCCCCCCCCCACCCCCCCGCAGACTTCCTTTTCCACGCACACCACCTCCAGCTCCTCGGGGGGATCCGAGGCGTTCCCAGGCCAGACAAGAGACACAGTCCCTCCAGCGTGTCCAGGGTCTTCCCCGGGGCCGCCTCCGGTAGGACATGCCCGGAAAACACCTCCCGAGGGAGGCGTCCAGGAGGCATCCGAAACAGATGACCGAGCCACCTCAGCTGGCTCCTCTCGACGTGGAGGAGCAGCGCCTCTACTCCGAGCTCCTCCCGGGTGACGCCTACGCGCTGTTTCAGCTTATCTCTAAGGGAGCGCCCGCCACCCTGCGGAGACAACTCATTTCGACCGCTTGTAACCACGATCTCGTCCTTTTAAGTCATTACCCAAATTTCATGACCATAGGTGAGAGGAGGAACGTAGATAGACGGTAAATTGAGAGCTTTGCCTTCCGGCTCAGCTCCTTCTTCACCACGACGGACCGGTACAGAGAGTGCATCACTGCGGCCGCCGCAACGATCCGCCTGTCAATCTCAAGTTCCGTCCTTCCCTTCCACTGGTGAACAAGACCCCGAGATACTTGACTTCCTCCACTTGAAGCAAGGACTCCCCACCCACCGGAAGGGGCAAGCCACCTTCTTCGGTCGAGAACCATGGCCTCAGATTTCGAGGTGTTGATTCCCATCCCGGCTGCTTCACACTCGGCTGCAACCCGCTCTAGTGCATGCTGTAGGTCCGGGTCCGATGGAGCCATCAGGAAAACATCATCCGCGGGATGCAGAGTGAATCCTGTGCCCCGAACCCAACACCCTGGCCTGGCTGTGCTAGAAAATTCTGTCCAATATAAAAACAATTGAACAGAACCCGGGTGAACCACGATAGCCAGGCCAAAAGGTCTATTTGCACCCTGGGAACCATGGTTTCCGATATATTCTTTTTTACCGACTGAAACTTTGGCCCAGTGGCGAAGAAAGAACAGACTGACGAGGGATGCCGTCCGAAAAGAATGGTCAACCAGGGGAGAGAACCCGGAATAAAAAAGAGAACCTACCCTAACACACTCACTGCCAGAGCAGAAGGGGCCGCCGGACCCGTCCCACGCCTGGTACCTAAGCACCGCGTCCACCAAACCCGCAGGTCCAGAGCACCTGCTCACGAGTGTATGACACATCTATCTTCTAATAAGCGGTCGCCCAACACATTTCGGTATGCTTCTCCAGGTCCACAACCATGGTGTCGGTGGGAAACTCCCATGACCCTCAAGACCCCGATGATGGTAGAGCTGGTCCAGGTGTTCCCGACCAGACGAAAACCACACTGGTCTTGCCCGAAATCCCGAGGTTCGGACGTACCGGTGGATTCTCCTCTCCGGTACCTGGCATAGACTACCAGGGAGGTGAGGCGTGTGATTCCATGGTAGTTGTCAACACAACACCCCTCCTCGTCCCCCTTCTTAGTGAAAGGCCATTAGTTTAGGCACTGTTAGACATGCGGGTACCACCACTTCCCAGTCTGCCAGATCCGCCAGGGCACCGTACACCCAAGCGCCCGCAATGTTGAAAGTACGTGCGTTCCCGCCAACGATCGCAGGCCCCACATAATATCAGAGACTTGAACAGCATATACTCGGGGCGGTTCTCATCTACCCCCGGGGCTATGCCACCGAGTAGCCCACCGACCACTCGGTGACTTCCGCCTGGGTGATTGACAAGTCCACCTCCGGGTCCTCAGCCTCTGCTTCCTCCTCGGAGAACGTGATGGCAGGATTGAGGAAATCCTCAAAGAATTCCTTCCACCATCCAACAATGTCCCCAACAATGTCCTTAGTTGAGGTCAGAAGCTCCCCACCCGCACCGTAAATGTTGTTGGTGAAGCACTGCTTCCCCCCTCTTAGTCGGCGAACGGTTTTCCAGAATTTCCTTTGCGGCCGTCCGGTAGTCCCTCTCCATGGCCTCCCCGAATTCCTCCCAGACCCGAATTTTCGCCTCCGCGACAATCCGTGCCGCGGCACGCTTGGCCTGCCGATACTTGTCAACTGTCTCAGGAGTCCCACAAGCCCACCAGGCTCGATAGGACTCTTCTTCAGTTTGACAGTATTCCCGTATTCTTCTGGTGATCACCACTGGAGGGTTCTGGGGATTGCCGCCTCTGCGACTTGGCACCCAGAGAACCTACGACCGATTTCCGGGCCGCCGCATCGGACAACGAGATGGATTTCACGCGAGAACAATAGGTATACACTCAAATACCTCATATCGTTCCCAGTCCCCCCGGAATTCCGTACGATAGGAGCTCTCCCTCGGTATGGCTGCGAACGGTCTAGCAACCAAGTACTCCCTTAGGCGCTTGACTAGATAGAGAAAGAGCTCCGGCCGCCTGCACCCGGTTACCCAACAACACCTTCAGAATACCTTAGGGAACCTGCGCAGAATACTAGTCACGACTCTTTCCTCTCCAACCAGCCGGAAGTTCGCAAGCTCCGAGCCAGGTTACCAGTGTGGTGATCCCACGGTTGAGCCTGCTGCCAGCCCCTACTTGCTCGTACCCCGTAGTGTGCTGAAGACAACTGTGCCGGAGCGTCGAGAGGAGAATGGCCAGACTGGTTCGGGACGATATGCACGGAGGTCAGAGGACACGACAACAAAGACGATCATCGACCTTCGGCCTAGGATGCCCTGTTGCCACGTGCACTGACGGACACCCTTGTGCTCGAACATAGTGTTCGTTATGGACAAACTGTAACTAGCACAGAAGTCCACCAACAAAACACCGCTCGGGTACAGATCGGGGGGACCGTTCCACCCAATCACACCTCTCCAGGTGTTACTGTCGTTGCCCACGTGGGGTTTGAAGTCCCCCAGCAGAACATTGGAGTCCCCGGTTGGTGCATTATCCAGTACCCCTCCCAGGGACCCCAAGAGGCCGGGTACTCTGCACTGCTGTTCGCCCCATAGGCCGATACAACAGTGAGAGACCTGTCCCGGCTTGAAGGCGCAGGGACACGACCCCCTCGTCTACCGGGGTAAACCACAACACGTGGCGGCTGAGCCACAGGGGTATTAGCAAGCCCACGCCAGCACGCTGCCTCTCCCTGCGAGCAACGCCAAAGAAATGTAGAGTCCAGCCTCTTTCCAAGATAATGGATCTGGAACCCAACCATATTCATATCTAGCCGGTAACGCTCAACCTCCCACACAAGCTCAGGCTCCTTTCCAGCCAGCGAGGTGACATTCCAAGTCCCCAGCGCTAAAGACTGTGTACATGGCCTTGGTTGTCCAGGCACCTGCCCAAAATACACTGCACCGGCCCCCTACGGTCCTTCCTTTGGGTGGTGGGCCTGCCGGAAGGTGATCCCACGTCCCCTTTTCGGGCTATACCCGGACGGGTCCCATGTGCAAAGACCCAGCCACCAGGCACTCGCCTGCGAGCACCCACCCAAGGCCTGGCTCCAGGGTGGGGCCCAGGTAACACCAATCCGGGCGACGTAGCGATTCACTTTAGTTTGGTCATCATAGGGTTTTTTGGTGACGCACTTAGTTTGGCTAGTCACCTAGGACCATTTTGCCTTGGGAGACCCTACCAGGTGCTTATTGCCCCGACAACATAGCTCCTTTTTCCTTCCGCCCATGGGATCATTGCATGCACTCAAACCCCTCACACGTTAAGGTGGCGCGTATATATAATGTTTATTTGCGTCAGTACTATATATATATTTACCAGCAGCAAATATATATTTACAGGTAAATGATATATATATATATATAGATGTGTGTGTATATATATTTTTTTTACAGATATAGTGTATATAATGTAAGTGTGAGCATATTCTATATATACTGCATATATATTATGTGTATATATATATACGTATATATATATACGTGTATATATATATGTATATATATACGTATATATATATACACATATATTGGAGGTTGGAAATTAATGGGTGTTTTTCTTTTCGATTAATCGTAAAAATTATCGACAGATGAATCGATTATCGAAATAATAGTTAGTTGCAGCCCTAAGTGAAACACATACAGATTTTTAAAAATGTACATAGTGTATAGTGCTAGTGATAAAATTGGTGGCGCACACAGAGATTCCTTCGATTACAGATAGGGCCTTCTTTTGTCCACTGTTTTCTACATTCTAACTTGTTAAGTTATGTTGATCAAAAATAACTACAATAGTTCTTAGTTTAATTGCCTTACCAGCACATTTAGTTCATAAAAGCCATTGTGTGCACAATACTTGAACACACAATGGTGCAGTACTTGACATCGGTAAACACATATATTTATCTAACAAAATTCACTACTCTATATTGGTAGTATATTCACTTTGTTCTGTTTGGTAGCCAGCCCCTTTGAAAGTAGATGATTATCAGTTGTAAAAGTGGATTTGTGTCCAAGTAACAAAATAGAATTCCTCTATTTTTCTTAATACCCTTAGTTTTATTTAATTGTAAATGTTTTTTGTAAACCGCGTTACTTAAGTCGCGGGAGCGTACTGCTTTCCATTGGATTACAAAAAGGACACTGCAAAATATTTACTTTGTTGAGAGCCTGGTTTGCTGCAGATCAGAGGACAAATCAGTGTGAAGGGGCTGTGACTCAAGAGAACCAAGCTGCGGAAAAATATTTTTGTATTATTTTTCACTGTTTGATATTGAAATGCTGAGCCAAACAACGTCACTAGCAGCACTCCCCTCCATTAGATTATAAAGAGGACATCTCGTCCATATAAGCTTTACAGTGCCCGGTTCTCTCTGATTCTGTGAAACTATACCCATTCTAATTTGTATACGCACACGTTTGCGCGCACACAAATAAATTATGCCTATTATATGCTATGCTACATAATGTATACTTTATTTACATCAACTGAATAGGTTTATGAAGTAACTCAGATAAATACATTTGTCTACTGTCTGTGCTGCAGGTATGGGCACAAGTGGATTCGTGTGGAGAGGACCAGGGAGAAACAGATGGTAGACCTCCACACTGGCACACCATGGGAATCTGTTACATTTACTGCTTTGGGCAGAGACAGGCAGATATTCTTCAACATTCTGCAAGACGGTACCTTACTGGACAAAATACAACTTTAATATGATTGCTTTAATGTAAAATTGTTACTGTAATGGTAAATAATTAGCCTAAATTCTCCATAACACAAAGGTACAAATCACAGAACAGGTGCCAACATTTTTTTGTCCTTCAAAAGCTGATATTACCTATAGATTGTAGAAGTGTTTGGTAAAACACAAAAATGTTGAAACACTGTTGAGGAAACATGTACACCAATTTTCCAGGAAGAGTGGTATTTGATTGTTAATGGGTTTTTTTCATGTAATATAGCAAGGGAACTGGCCCTTAAGCAGGAAGAGGGTCGGACAGTGATGTACACTGCACTTGGGGCTGAGTGGCGGCCCTTCGGGTTTCCACGACGAAGGCGACCCCTCAGCTCAGTGATCTTGGAGGCAGGGGTTGCTGAGAAAATCGTAGATGATGTAAAGGAATTTATTGGAAATCCCAAGTGGTATACAGACAGAGGTAGTGTATCAATGTCCAAAGCATATTTCGATTCATTTAGAGTTTTTCTTTTCATTGGGAATTTTGGGGGGAAGGTGAGAAAGTGTTCAGACTCTTGAAACTTGGCTTGTAAGACATGATTTGGAAAGCCATAATGTGAAAAGTACCATTCTGCAAGCTTGTAAAATACACTTACTTGCTTGTAATGTAAATTTGCTATCTTGTAACTCAACATGAGCCTATTTTTAGTGTTCGAGTGCCTTATTATTTTATTGGCATTTTTCACATTCGCCTATATGAGTATTGAACTGTGTTTCTATGTAGTTACAGAGGTCTGGCACAGTTGACACACCAGAAAAGTACAGCAACTCTATACACAGAGGCAGAGTTCAAACATTGTAAATTCAGAGTTCCTGTACACCACTGGCCTTCAACCCTGCTCAGAGACCCCTCTCCTGCATGTTTAGATGTTTCCCTACTCCAACACATTTGGTTCAATCGAATGGGTTGTTATCCAGCTCAACAGAAGCCTGATAAGGACCATTCATTTGAATTAGGCAAGGGGTTCCCAGAGGACCAGAGTTGAGAACCACTGATCTACAATATCCGCAACCAGCATTGGCAGTTGGATGTTTCTATCTATCATGCTGAAATACATCCCCACATAGCCAGAAGCACTCAACTTCATACATAAAAATGTAACTGGGTGTATCGGGACATCCCTGTCTTTTTTGAATACAGCAGTGGGTATTCGCCATGCGAGATACACAAGCACAGAATTTACCCTGCTACAGTAAATTCTGTGCTTGTGTATCTTGCATGACGAATAAAAACCGATTCTGATTCTGATACACACTAAGGTATGTCCCAATACCCATACTATGTAGTATTCCAGAATATTTTGTTTTGATTCATGTAAGAATGCAACTAATAGGGTTTGGGAAGGCTTGGTAAAGGAATCTAATGTGTTAGGGGGGAAGGTTCCTCTATTATTTGTCTTATTTTCACCTCAATGTCAGTATTCAAAGTTGTTTCAAATGTTCACTTTTTAAACAACTTTCCTGGTGTCAAAACCTGTGTGGATGATTTTTTTTTAAATTGAGAAGAATATCCAACCAATGACGTTGGCTGCAGACACTTCATAAGAATCTGAGTGGTCAAGGGTGTAAGTGACCTCTGTCAATTTACAATGTTTCAAATCTGCCTTTGTGTTCAGTGTCTCTGAACTTTCACGGCATGACAACGGTGCCAGAAGTCCGCAACTGCACAAAAACACATTTTGAATCATTTAATTCACTCAATTAATTTGAAATACACCAGTGAAATAATTATGTATATTGACATACAAAATATTGACAAAAGTATTGGGACACACTTCTTAATGACGTTGGCTTTTCGGGTTGTACCTAGCCGGGTCCCATGGGCACACCCATGCGTGGGTCCACATAGACACCGGGGTTGTCTATGGTGTCCAAATAATGAGGGATCCTTAGGGTTGGGAAAATAACGATGAATAAATATATGAGAGAACAATGGTTTGTGCTTGCCTACCCCAAGTAGTATTATTAAATTCTTATAATTTTGACATTTTTTATACATGGTGGCCTAATTCCTTTGTTTTGATGCAACTTTTTCAACTCTTAGGCTACCACCATAGTCTATATCCATTCCCTCATTCAAAATGGCAGGGGAATCTGCAGTGGATTGGAAGCTTCTGAGGGTGGACTAACTATACATGAATGCTTATGGAAATGTGTATGTGTCCCAATACTTTTGCCTATATACTGTAGTGTAAATTCACATGTCAAATTAAAAGATAGCGAATTTAGTTTCAAAGTTCCAACATTTTTTCAGTTCATAATTCCATACATTGCAGTTCAGAATAAGGGACCAAGATTTGAGGGGCATTACGAGAATTTGTTCTGTATATAGGAATCCCCTACAGACGAGGTTATTTGCTTTATGGACCACCAGGCTGTGGCAAAAGCAGCTTCATGTGAGTTTTGTTTATTCACTCCTAACATTAAAATCAATATGAAATTAATTGTCGTCATATTAAGGTGGTTCGGTGTGTCCATGTATTCCAGAACAGCGCTTGCAGGAGAGCTGGGCTACAGCATCAGTTTGATGAGCCTAAGTGATCGCAGTCTGTCGGACGATCGCCTTAACCACCTTCTAAGCGTGGCGCCACAGCAAAGTATCATACTCTTGGAAGACGTGGATGCTGCCTTTGTCAGCCGAGAGCTTATGCCAACTGAAAGTATGTCGCATTGCTAGGGAGTGAAAGGGAATCCGGTGGCTAACAATAGAAGAAGAAGGAATGGGACATAGTGGGTAGTGGGAAGGATGAGAAGGGAAGGGACAATAAATAGAAGGGGACTTTTCATTCAAGGTATGCTGAGCACGTTTTTCAACAAATTATTCACAAGGGAGAATGCGTGAAAAGTACAAACATTAGGAAGAGACATTCAAAGAGATATTTCTTTTGTATTCATTTACGTTTTAAATGAACACTAAGTCCTTTTTAAACTCACCATTGCATCTTTTTCACTCAGACCCAATGGCCTACCAAGGTATGGGTAGACTAACCTTCAGTGGACTCCTTAATGCACTGGATGGAGTTGCATCATCAGAGGCTAGAATAGTCTTCATGACCACAAATTTTATTGACAGGTACAGTATGTTGAAAAACGCAGCTAGGTTTGTACAGTGCACTGTATTTCAAAATATACTGACTTTTAATTTACTTGCCTATTGAATTTTAATACTGAGTGTCTATTTAAAACTTAACATAAATCATTTTAATAATAGAGACACATTGAAATGCAAACTGTTTGTGGTAATATGGGCTTCTACTCACATTTGGCCCCACTTGCTCATTATTTGTCTCTTTCTACTGTACCTCTCTCTACCTCTATCCTAGACTGGACCCAGCTTTAATCAGGCCTGGTCGTGTGGATCTGAAGCAGTATGTTGGCCATTGTACCCACTGGCAGCTTAAGCAGATGTTCCGCCGTTTCTTCCCTGCTGAGTCTGCATCAGTGGCTGACCAGTTTGCAGAGTGTGCCCTGGCGACTCGGTCTGATATTAGTGCTGCCCAGGTGCAAGGACATTTCATGTTTTACAAACTGGATCCTACAGGCTCAATTGACAATGTAAATGAATTAAAATTATAAGACAAAGTTGAATTATTTCAAGTCTCTATTTCTTTAGTCTGAAAGTCAGCCACACAAATCCTTAAATTAGAACCAGAACAGTAATTAAATATTCTGTTGTAGGGGCATCAAATATAATTTGTTGATTCACGTCTTCCTTTTTTTTTCTGCTATTTTCACGTTTCATTGGTTCATTACAAACAATCTTTAATCATTCTGCTTTCTATTACCACAGAACAGATACACGGAGCAACAACTCATTTATGAATGTGAGGAGACACATTATTATAGGAAGTTTGTGTAGGATATTAACTATTATTGTTCGCTCTGCCCACATATTTTCCCCATCCATGTTTTTTCCCTCCCTCCCTCCCATTTCAGATCACCCCAAGGCAGTAATGTGTTTTCCACAATTTAGTAAGAAAACCACAGTTTTGCCAACACACATGACAAGAGACACAAGGTAAACTGCGCTAGGACAGTGCAAATTATCCACTGCTTGCACATACTGTATAACGAAGAGCAGACTCAATATACCCCCACATTTTCCATTGTTATTGGCTCTTTTGAGCCATGAAACTACACAACACGTACAATCAGGGTGACCAACATGATTACCTCAACTAACAAACGATAACATTACACACATTTAGTTGAACTGCATGATGTCAAATACAACTATTGACATGCATGGTAAGAGAATGTCTTCCCACCAAGCAGAGCTTTGTCAGTATGAATTGACATGCTTCTCAGCCCCCCTCCTTGAACCACCACCTTAACGTGGTGGAGGGGTTTAAGTGCTTGAATGATCCCAGGAGCTATGTTGTCGGGGGCAATAAGCCCCTGGTAGGGTCTCCCATGGCAAACTGGTCCTAGGTGACTAGTCAGACTAAGTGCGGTTCACCAAAAACCCCTATGATGACGAAAGAGAATTGCTACGTCGCCCGGATTGGCGTTACCGGGGCCCCATCCTGGAGCCAAGGTGGGGTGGGTGCTCGCAGGCGAGCGCCTGGTGGCCGGGTCTTTGCCCATGGGACCCGGCCGGGTATAGCCCGAAAAGGCGACGTGGGATCACCTTCCTGCAGGCCCACCACCCACAGGAAGGACCGAAGGGGGCCGGTGCAGTGTGTTTTGGGCAGCGGTCAGGGGCAAGTGCCTGGACGACCGAGGCCCCGACCAAGGCCATGCACACGGTTTCTAGCGCTGGGGACATGGATTGTCACCTCGCTGGCAGGAAGGGAGCCCGAGCTTGTGCGGGAGGTCTAGCATTACCGGCTAGATATAATTGGCCTCACCTCCACGCACAGACTGGGTTCTGGGTCCATTATACTCGAGAGAGATTGGACTCTCTGGGCCTCCAGCCGCACGTTGTTGGGTCGTTTACCCCGGTAGACTAGAGGGTCGTGTCCCTGCGCTTTCAAGCCGGGGACAGGTCTTTCATTGTTGTATCGGCCTATGGGCCTAATAGCAGTGCAGAGTACATGGCCTTCTTGGGGTCCCTGGAAGGGGTACTGGATAGTGCACCGACCGGGGGACTCCATTGTTCTGCTGGGGGACTTCAACGCCCATGTTTTTTTCAACGCCCATGAACGCCCACCCACCCGGTTCTGTTCATTGTTTAATGGACAGAATTGCTAGGCACAGCCAGGGGCCGAAGGGTGACTGGTTCAGGGAGCACAGAATGTCATCTCTGCTATTTGCAGATTATGTTGTCCTGATGGCTCCATCGCACCGGGACCTACAGCATGCACCAGAGCGGTTTGCAGCCGAATGCGAAGCTGCTGGGATCAGAATCAGCACCTCCAAATCAAAGGCCATGGTTCTCGACCGAAAAAAGGTGGCTTTCCCCCTTCGGGTGGGTGGGGAGTCCTTGCATCAAGTGGAGGAGTTCAAGTATCTCGGGGTTTTGTTCACGAGTGAGGGAAGTACGGAACGTGAGATTGACAGTCGGATCGGTGCGGCGGCCGCCGTGATGCGCTCTCTGTACCGATCCGTCATGGTGAAGAAGGAGCTGAGCCGGAAGGCAAAGCTCTCAATTACCGGTTCTATTTACGTTCCTACCTCTCACCTAGTGGTCGATGAACTTTTGGTATGGGACCCGAAGGACGAGATGGATCCGCGGAGACATGGCGGGTCGAAAATGATGTTTCCTTCGCAGGGTGGCCTGGCGCTCCCTTAGATAATGGTGAGGAGCTCGGTCACGGGAGGAGCTCGGAGTAGAGCCGCTGCTCCTCCACGTCGAGAGGAGCCAGCTGAGGTGGCTCGGGCATCTGTTTCGGATGCCTCCTGGACGCCTCCCTCGGGAGGTGTTCCGAGCATGTCCTAACGGGAGGCGGCCCGGGGAAGACCCAGGACACGCTGGAGGGACTATGTCTCTCGGCTAGCCTGGGAACGCCTCGGGATCCCCTGGAGGAGCTGGAGGTGGTGTGCGTGGAGAAGGAAGTCTGGGCCTCCCTGCTCAGACTGCTGTCCCTGCGACCCGGCCCTGGATAAGCGGAAGACAATGGATGGATGGATGGCTTGCGAATTTGGCTACAGGATGATAAACACACCATAATATTTGATATATGTAAATGAGAAATCATGTTATTAAGATTTTATTATATTAACTGTAGACTATGGAAAACATTTGTAAAGTTGTAGAGTTTGTAATTATTTATTCATTATTACTTTGTAGGCTTAGTAACTGGCACAGAGAAATGTGCATTTGGTATGAACAGACTTGCGCTATTTGTAACTGATCAAGGCACATCATGGCGCTTCGCGGCGCATCATGGCGCTGTGCTTCTAGCGTTACGTGCGCTTGCTTGCCTTGCTTTTCCACAGAGCACTTTTCATAGAAACTCATATGGACGCCATCTTTGAAGAGCAGGTTGGCTGTGTCTACTGTATATATTACTATTGCATATAAATATATAGATACTGCATATCTACTGTATATAAGTCTACATCATCACTGACGTGGATGAAACATAGACTGAGTAGACACAGCCAACCGATAATTTAGGATAATGACTTCATTTTGTTTTGGGAGTTTGACAAGGCCTTTGACACTGTGTAGTATCAGTTCAACTGGCATTCTTTGAGGAAGTTTGGATTCGGCATTTACTTTTCTATGAATATCAAAACTGTATATATGTATTGTAACAGCTCAATTAAATTAATGGGCTGCATAACCTCTAGCTTCGAGGTGTCTAGAGGTATATGTATAAGGCAAGGATGCCCTACCTCTCCCTACCTCATCCTAGTTCTTCCTTTTAGTGGCTCAGTTGTTGGCTGGCCATGTTAAGGCTAGTGCTGTGAAAGGTTTTTCACTGTGCGGCAGTGAATTAATTTTGATGCAGCTGACAGACGATACCATACTATTTTTAAAGAATAAGTTCCAAATTCCAGTTGCTGTAAATGCAATTAAAGATTTTTTTCAGAGGCACCTGGCCCTCATTTGAATGTTAATGTTAACTTGTGGCTAAGATGAGCTCTTCCTCTTCTCTTTACAACATTTTTAGTGAAAAATAGTTGTGTATTTGGCCCTAATAGTTACAAAAGACCGAAACAAGAGAACCCATTTAAACCTTGTTCCTGTCATACAATAAACTCCAAAATGTCATTCAAAGGACCCAAACTCAAGATTTAATCAATTAATTTAAGAGACCTATCGTCGAGAGTGAGAGTATTGATTACTCAGGCAAAGGGTCTCTCCCATTTGACGTGTACAGTGTTGGCCCTGCATCTTGATAATAAGAGAAGGAAAAAGGAGATAGACAAATGGATATTCACTTTAATCTGGAAAAATAAGACACATTTTATAAGAAAGACTGTTCTTATGGATTCCTATGAAAATGGTGCTTTGAACATATTGGATTTTTGTACTTTTAATAATACCTGTAAGATAAATTGGCAACAAACACATTGGGGAACATTTCCTCAGTCTGGAATATTATTCCTCTCCATGTGTTGTCTAAGATTGTTGGCTTAAATTTCTTTCTGATTTGTGACAATGACATTGACAAAATTCCCCTAAATTATCTGCATATCATAAACAGGAGGCATTTTTGGCTTGGTCACTTATATACAAACACAACTTTTCTCCGCATAGCTATTACCTATTTAATATGTATTTAGTCTTTGTGATATAGTATTATTTATTCAAGTATTAAACCACTTCATTATGTATTAGCAATGCAATAATGTATTTAGTTTTAGCCACTTCAGTACCCACTTGGGTACCCACTTGGGTACCCAGTATGCAGTGCATAATGCTAAATGACGTTAAATAACGAGATAATAAGAGTAGAAAATAGTTTGGTTACAAAAGCCGTGTAAGCGATTTCAGTTGTGTGTTAAAAACATTTCTCATGTAATCCTTATTCTGTATAAAACAATGGAGTTCTCAACAGCAGACTCTTCTATGAGGGACAGGTAACTTTCTGACTCTGAGTGATTTTATCAGTTGGGGGTTGTAGGAAGGTTCCTTATCTTATGGATAGAGTGAACCCTCATAAAAGGCACATCTGGTAAGAAGGAGTAGATACCCCCTGTGGAGCTAAGAGTGCTTATCACTCTAATGGAATGTGGAGGGGACAGCTTGAATTAGGTCAAATTACTGTATCTGGACTACGGAAACTCCAGTCACAGAACTAGAATTGAAAACTGCCTGTTTCAAATGAACCAGTGACTATTGAGAAATTGTTTGTGTTGATTACAGTATAAATAATTGAGTTTGAGATAAAGACTCCAAACAACTTTGTAACCATTATCAGACTTGTCTTCTTATCGGCAAATATTAAAACTTCCTTAGCTTCAATGACTCTGTTTTTCTTATGCACAATTACCTAACATTGTGTTTCTTCAGTTAAAAATGTGCATAATGTTATTGTTTGCTACTTAAGACAATAATTTTGGTCACTCTGACTCTGCATGCTGTGTAGTTGAATAGGACCAGAGAGTCTGACCTTGAAAATGTATAATATACTCTTTTTTTCAATTAACAGTTACAGGTGGCTGAATATAAGTGATGTTCTAGCCCAGTATCCTGCATGACAAATGTTCACTAACTTCGATAATACAATAATTATTGGCTGGATCTATTCAACTAATGAGGTTCACACCAGTGTGTAAAACTGGACATGAACTTATGGTCTTGAAGTTACACAGGTGTAGTTGGTTGAGTTGATGTGTGTTGTCCGAATGTTATGCCTGAATTAGGCTTTGTTTATATGGTGTTTGTATTTCCTGAGTTTCCTGAGGTCCTTGCCTTGAAATGGTTGGTGGTTAGTCCTATATTTATTGCATGTTACAGTCATTACATGTTGGACAAAATTGTTTCAAAAGGGCCAATCTCAAAAGACAACATGGCATTTAAAATGTCAATCTTTTGTTATCGAAGTTTCACTAAGACAGTAGGAATGTGAAAGTAAACCAACAAATTGAATGTAACCATACCAACATTTTCTCATTCTGAATTAAACATAATCATAATATTATTTTATTTTATTACAATACCAAATGTGTTCTCTTTGGTGGAGGAACCAACACATTAATATTTATCATATATTTAAATCATGTCAACAAGTCAACTGTTTCAACCCTCTTTGAGTTTGATTCTTCCAGTGAGGGGACTGTAGGGGTATAGGTTTGAAAAGCGTCCTAATGTCCAAATTGGGAAGACGTTCCTGTAGGATGTGTAGCTAATAGCACAGCTCTTATTGAACACCCCTGAAACATTCTCCTGAAAGGAAAGAGAGTCAAGAAAGAAATATTTAAAATGTTATTTCAAGTTGTTTTTATCAAACTAAATAATTTAGGGTTTTTTTGTAAAAAAAAATTGCATAATGAAGAGGACTCACTTGTGGCCAGTCTCCATTGGGAAGTTGCTTGTCAATCAGCAACCGAACTCCTTTCTCAATTGCCTGGGTATCTGGATGCCTGTCAGGAACAAGGACAGAAAAACTATAACTCAACCAGCGGTGGCTTGTAGACATTTTTCAGGGTGAGGACACAACAAAAGCCAACATATGTCTTGAGGTTTGTATCTATATAGAAATAATCCAACGAGGAACCTAATGGAATATTACTATAGATAAAGTTGATTGCGTTGTTCTTTTACCAACACAGGGTCAGCCTGGTTATGGAAATTCTTGGGAAAAGACAATGCAAAGGAACCTGGCATAACATGACATATAAGGACTCAGAACATAGGTTACACCCATGATAAGCTAACATAAAATTTAAAAAACTCCTTAATAAAATAAATAAATAAACAATACAGTATACTAAACCTACAATACAAATAATATCCTATATTAACCTAATAACCAACACAAACATAGACAACTAGGGTATAATTAGTGCAATATTATAGTTATTATGGTGTCGGCTGATTGTACCAACAGTAGCTGAAAGTGTAACCAGTAGCTGAAGTGACATGAGTATCGATAGTGTATTAATGTTCAAATCAATGTTCATTCAAAAGCCTGATGACACGTGGAAAGAAACTGTAGTCCAGTCTACTGTGCTTCGGTATCGCCTGCTGGAAGGCAATGGTGTAAGAAGACTGAAGAATGGGTGGTAACAGTCTCTTCGAATTCTGTCAGCATTCCTGAAGTATCGTGTGTGGTAGGTGTCCTGTTGGACTAAGAGCTTCCAGCCTTATGGTCCCTGTCTGTGCAGCTCCCATATCACACTATGATGCAACCAGCCAGTATGCTCTCTATAGAAGTGGTTCCCATCTCTGGTCCTCAGGGGACACCCATCCTGCATATTTTAGATATCTCCTTGCTTCAACTCACCTGATTCCATTTCATAAGCTTCTGCAGAACCTGATACCGACCCATTCATTGGAATCAGGTATGTTGGAGAAGGGAAACATTGAAAACATAAAGGACAGGTGTTCCTTGAGTATCAGGACTCTATGGGCATCTGTAGAAATGAACGAGGATCACTGAGTGCTCTTGAGTCCATGTCTTCTCAAGAGAAAGATGTGTTTCCAGGCCGTTTTAACCACCTTGTCTGTGTGAGCAGACCAGGTGAGATCATTGATGATGTTCACCTCGTAGAACCTAAAGCAGCTGACCTTTCCCACTTTGGATCCATGTGTAGGGGTGCATGCTTCTTCTCTTCCTGTGCCTCCTATAGTCCATAACCATATATTAGTCTTGCTGACGTTGAGAGCGAGACTATTGACCTGACACCATGATGTCAGGGTTTCAACCTTTTGTCTATAGGCTGACTCTTCACTGTCAGAGGTGAGGACCACAATGGTTGCATTATCAGCAAACTTAACAAGGAGGCTGGAACTGTGCATTATACCGGGGGTACCCGGTCATTAGTGTGGATGAGGTGCGTTCACCGATTCTCACACCTGTGGACTCTTCCTCTCTCAATGTGAAATGCAAAATTTGGTGGACAATCCAACTCACATGACTCACTGGAGTTGCCCAGTCTAAATCAGGCCGAGTGCTGTAGATTAGCAGCTGTAGTGTGGATTGCATTGTCATTACATTTTATGATAAAATACTGTATTGTTATATATACCACTACTGCCAGTGTACTCTGTACTCGCCGTTCAACTCTGACAGGCCAGCCAGCACCGCCAAAAATCTGGGTGCATTGTGGGAGGTATGTGGCTTCGGCTTGGGCATGTAAAATGGATACGGACACACCCATCTTATGCTAACATTTAGAACAAAAAAGGGCCATCTCCAAACAGACAGACAGAGTTTGATGTAGTGACTGAAGTAAAGAAAGATGAGCAATTCAAGAGCAAGACCTTTATTTGTAATTTCTTTCTGCTGTTATTTCTTTCTTTTTTTACAGATACCTGTTTGGTTGTCTAAATTGCATAATTTTACTTTTAAGAGAATATAAATAATATCAAAGTATTGCGCCTAACAAAACAATAATGTTTAGAATGTATATTTGGTCTAAAACCTTCATGAAAGCCCCATTAATCAATTGTTACATTTGCCTTAAGTTCATTACCTGGCAGCCATAAGGCCTAGCAAGGCCCAGCAAGTGTTGTGGATCTGACTGTTTAGACTCTGGACGTAGCGGCGCTGCTCACATGACTCAAAGTCCTCTCCCCAGCCTCCGTCTTCCATCTGTTTGGCCAGCAGGAACTCACACGCCCTCTGTACTTCTCCACACACACCACTGGGGGTGACAAGATCAGCATTCAACAATATGCTTAAAGCTATGACATTTACCATGTCTATTGTAATTGGTCTAAAGAGAAATAAAGGTTGTGAAAATGCTTGTGCACGTGACGCTTATTTTGATAGGGGCCCTTACCCATGTTTGTAGGTATGACCCATACAGGCAAATGCCTCAATCCCAAACCAGGTTCCATATGTGAAACACACTCCCCAAGACCTGAGGAAAAAACACAATGTTTTGTAACACTAGAAGCACAACCCAAATGGGATAACTGATTGTATCTTCGCACCTGACACAAATCCTGGACCCTACTTTCTTTACATTTCCTAGATTTGTGTTTTGTCACCCGGTATTTTAAAATGTTCAAATTCACCCCAAGAAAAGCCAATTTAAGACAAATTTCTGCAATTTCTTCCCCTGCCTTTCAAAGCTGCAATTTAGCTTCCTATCATCGGATGTAGCAACGGTTCCCTGGCACAATTCACTGAGACAAAGGTTATGTAGTGGAAATAACATATATCTAGTAAAATGTGTGTAGTTAACATATAGTCTATTATTACGTGCAAATTGATGACAACCATTTAAATTAATTCTATGCCTTAGCTTCACATGTGCATATGTATGTTGACTGGTATGCGCAATTCCTTTGTCATAACTTAGCAAGAACAATAATTGTAAACATAAAAGGTTGGTAAATGTTTTGTAAAGCAGATAAACAAATCTAAAGAAATGCTTGGTCTGAAGATAGTGTCTGTCAAATTTGGTGAAGATTGAACAACATTTTGAGGAATACCAGATAAAGAAATGTTTTTAAATAAATTCAAAATGAAGGATGCATATAAATGGCTGGTATCACACATTATCATGTGTCACAGAGGGGATATTCCAAGGTTTCATAAGACACATGAAACACTTAATAAAGGCAAATAAATCAAAATTTACTGGCCAAAACACATTTTTGCGTCCCGTGACCATGCCCAGTGATTATAAGGCACCAAATTGTTGGGACATCCTCAGAAGACAGTGCCAAGTCAACATAACAAGGTTGGTGTTGATAGTCCAGAGACTTGCTGACCTATGACATAACTTCCTATTTGGTTGCTTTGTTGTAGATGTTGATGAGCTGTATTGGAGAAATGGTTTTAAATTTCAAAAATCATTCGATAATTTGAGTAATTGTTGTTCGGACTATGATCCTTGCTAAATTTTTTGCATGATTGGACAAAAATTGTAGAAGAAATAGCTAAAATACATTTTCATCATAATTTGTTTGATTGCTTTTTTGCAGATTTTGATCGGTTGTACCGGGCAACATTTTAGACAATCAAAAATCAATTTAATAACTTTTGTGAAGCTTAGACTGAAGATAGCGTCTTCCAAATTTGGATAAGGTTAGATGTTTTTGTAGGAGAAGTAGTGAAAAAATATTTTTCCTTAAAAGTCAAAATGGCGATAATACATAACCAGAAATTGACACCATTGCGTGTGTTGAATTTGTCTTGCTCCAGGGAATCCAAAGGTATTAATTTTTGAAAATAGTCGACACAATTCAAAAGTTAAGCTTGTAAACACATGTCCAAAATTGACCTGTTGGTGGCGCTACAGTGCTCATATGGGAAAAATGAAACTTGGTAAAAATAAAGAGGGGACTGTCCAAATGTGTGTGTCAAATTTCACAACTTATTACCATACGGTTCTAAGAGTGTAATAAGAATAGGTAGAAACACTTGAGGTTAGGGTTAGCAGCTTAGCTGCTTGGCCACCAATGAAACCAATTATTATAATAATTACTCCTTATAATTAATAAATAATAGTAATTAATAATTAATAAAACTAACAATAACAATAGATTTCCTCCTGGTGGAGGAATCTTACTAAGCTAGATAACAGAAAGGCACTGTTGAAACCAAATGCCTTGATTCACTACGTAATCAAGGGAAGGGAGGAAGATTTTTTCCCTTTCAAACAGCCTGAAAGATGCTTTCATGGTTTACCACCTTAAAATACTAAAATCTTGGGCACAATGTAATACCAGAGATGAGGCCATTTTTTCTATTTAGTCCGTAGATGTAAAGGGAACAAGACATAGGCTGTTCTAATATATCTGTCGGGCTAGTTGTGGTAGATAGGACGTCTGCTTTATTTATCAAATGCAACTTTTGTTTTACATGCTCTACTGCCCTAGCAGAACATGCCATCCACTCTTGAAACTGGAGTCCCAGTGTTACAGTAATAGCCTAAATAAAACCAAAATACATATTGGCTACACAGCCTATCTTATCATTTGCAAAGTTATTAATTTGAATAGGCTAAGCATTAAGAAAACATGTGGCCTAGAAAAAAGGAATAAAAAAAGATGTTGGCTCTTAAGACCAACTGTAGTGTAACTCACCAACGTGTTTGACATATTTTAGCCTTTAAATTACGTTTTGTTCAATGTCAGAAGGGCTGGACAACAAATGTTCCAATGAAATAATCACCAACCAATAACTGGAAAATAAATTTCAAATTGACAAACTGACTTTTGTGTCTGTGCTCCATGCAAGAAGCAACATCTGGTGACCATCATGTGTTAGTAACAATATCACTGTCTGAAGATTCAGGGGTAATCTAACCCCTAACTGTACTTCTAGTCTTGAGAGACAAAAGGAACTATTTTTTCAACAGCTTAAAGCATTTAATTTGAGAACTATAAATACCAAGATCACTGAGACTTACCCTTCCCATGATCCATCAGGCCGTTGCACCTTTCTGCAATACTCAAGTCCTTCTGTAAGTGTGGACCTGTGTGAAAAGGTTACGACCAAGTGTGACATGAAATTAGCTTTGTATAGGTACAAAATATAATACTGATGTGCCCTGTGGTTGTTGTTATAATACATGCCTATGATTTGTTGTAGAAAGAATGTAAAATACTGTATATGTAGATACAACAGCAGTTATTGTGACTGCACAAATGACTGCACCTTTCCACATTTAGATAAAGTGAAAATTACCAGATTTCTTCAACTCGATGGGTTGGGTATACTGTCTGGAAGTGTTTCAGTGACTGAATAACAGCAGAGGTGCATTCCACATAGGTGTAGTCTATCATAATATCTCCTGAAAGGGGGAGAAAGACATTTTAACGCCGTCATTTTCAAGTCATCCTCATTATTTAATGAACGTCCTCTTATTGCCTTCCCTCTTCCGTGCCTGGCGCAGCAGACGTAGTAATCAGAGGGTGCTACGCTGCAATGTTAGGTAGTTGTAACATTAAGTCAAAGACATGGTACTGCAAACACATCAGCACAAGAACCCAAAAGCTTCAAAATGTTGATACAAGACTATGTCTTCTCCCCAGTGGGGAAGGGGGTAGGCAGCCTAATGGCCAATCCCCCTCAGCCTTCTGATTACTCCAGAGAAACTAAGGTTTCCAAAACTGATTTCTCCAGAGCTGACCTTCAATGGAGATACAAACTTCTTTCTATGACTACACTGTTTATGGACACTACAAAGATGATAGGAAATGTGTGATAATGTGTGCTATTCTTCTTTGTGTTCTGTGTTGACTTTATTGATATTTGGATCTTTGGCTTATGATGTCAGTCAACCGTTTTTTTCCAAATACATTTTCTTGGCATTTTTTTTTACAGAACAGACAACATCAACCAAACAAAAAGAACAAAACCCCCACCCAGTGTTAGACAGAGAACAAACATATTACATATAACAAAGCCAGACCACCTTAGAAAAGAGAACAAAAGAAATCAAAATATGAGGAGGCCAAGCAAGCCAAATTTCCAATGAAACAGTTAAGACATCTTCAGAGAGTCCACCTTGCAAGTTTTGGTGTTAATACATCAAAGATTAGCTGAGTTGCGACACAAATTCCTGATTAGCGGCTCGGTAGCCAAATTTGATTGGCTGTACCAGGCAAACGGTTTACAAAATCTAAAATCTATGTGATAACGTTTGTGATGCTTAGTCTAGATAGATGTTGTCTGACAAATCTGGTGATGATTGGACAACATTTGTAAGAGGAGTAGAAACAGCAATGTTTAATCAGGAATTCAAAGTTGGCCAACTTGCTCTTCAAAGATGGCGTCCCCATTCATTTCTATGAAAAGTGGTCAGCGGAACAATGAGGCAATCATCTTTCTGGTTCCAGCTCGTCTGGTCTTGCGCAGGACAGTGGCTCGCTTTGTTCGTAAATCTGAAACTCATGCATGCTTGCAACTAGCTTTCGACATCTGGTTGCGAGCCCATGAGCCTATTGCAGTCGAGTCAGAAAAATGGCAGAATGGGGTAAATGCCCGATTAAAAATCAAATACATGATGCCAACCTCACAAAAATCAATGCAATCACTATTAGTATTCCTTTAACTTGGTTTTTAATAATACAAGCCTATTGTAGATGGAATATATTCCATCATATGACTCACCACATATATATTGTACTTTTTTCTTATTTTTTTTCGTATGACTGCGATAGTAGCCTTTTGTATGGGATACAAACTGTAGGGAAGAAACTGTAAACTTGAATATCTTGTTCTTGCCTGGCAAAGAAAGCTGAGCTAATTGAGCTATAAATGTGACTATTATAATGATGATGAGTGTTGCTGAGCTATTACTAGCTTACAGTTAGTATTAATGCCATCATTGTGATGCTAACTGCCATAACGTTGTATAACACTATTGTGGTCATCAGACATGATTTAATCAGCTTCGTCTTTGCTTCAGATTATGTAAACCATATATAATGACGCCTTAACATGCCACAATGTCACTAAATACAACCCAAATCAGAAAAAGTTGGGACAGAATGGAAAACACAAATTTAAAAAAGAAAGAAGTGATTTCTAAATTTACTTTGACTTGTATTTCATTGCAGACAATGTGAACACAAAATATTTTATGTTTTGTCTGGTCATCTTAATTCAATTTGTAAAATACATACTTTCCTGTCATTCAGACCTGTAACACATTCTAAAAAAGGTTGGAACAGGAGCAATTTAGGCCAAGTAATCAGGTAAATTGGTTAAATAGTCATGTGAGTTGAAACAGGTGATGTTAACAGGCAATTGTAATAATAATTTGATACAAAAGTAGCATCCAAGTTCCAAGGTTTAGTCTTTTAGGAGCAAAGATGGGCTGAGGATCGTTTGCCAACAAATACATGGGAAAATTATTGATATGTTTTAAAACAACTTATTTCACCTTCAACAGTTCATAACATAATTAAAAGACTCAAGGAATGTGGAGGAATTTCAGTGCATAAAGGACAAGGGCACAAGCCTAAACTGAACAACCATGATCTCCGACCCCTCAGGCAGCACTGCATCAGGAATTGTCATTCATCTATAAGCGATATCACCACATAGGCTCAGGACTACTTTGGCAAACCTTTGTCAAGTACCACAATACGTAGTTACATCCACAAATGCAAGTTAAAACTCTACTGTGCCAAAAGGAAGCCCTATGTTAACAGTGTCCAGACATGCCGTTGACTTCTCTGGGCTCGGAGGCGTCTAGGATGGACCGTCACACAGTGGAAACGTGTACTGTGGTCAAATAAATCAGTATTTCAGGTATTTTGGAGGAGAAATGGATGACATGTGCTCTGAACCTAAGTTATGTCAGTGCCCTTGGCAAAGGTAACTTGCACTTCTGTGATGGCACCATTAATACTGAAAAGTACAGAGAGATTTTGGAGCACAATATGCTGCCTTCAAGAAGACATCTTTTCCAGGGACATCCATGCATATTGCAAGAAGATAATGCAAAACCACATTTTGCACACATTACAAAGTCCTGGCTGCAGAGGAAGAGGATACAGGTACTTGACTGACCTGCCTGCAGTCCTGAACTGTCTCCAATAGAGAATGTGTGGCACATTTTGAAGTGCAAAATGCGACAATGAAGACCCCGTACAGTTGCCCACTGTTAAGACTTGTTTGCAGCAAAAGTGGGACAAATTATTACAATTACAACTGAAACACTTCATCACTTGGTGTCCCCAGTCAAGGTTTGTGAAAAGGAATGGCAACATTAAAAAGTGGTAAATGCTTTACTGTTCCAACTTTTTTTTAAATGTGTTGCAAGAACCAAAATGGGAATTTTGTTTTTTGGAAAAAAAAAGAAAGAAAATCATGAGGAACACATTAAATAATGTTCTGTTGTATTGTCTGCAATTAAATATTGTCCGCAATGAAAGTCAAAGTAAATGTAAAAATCACTACTTTCTTTTTAAAATTTGTGTTTTCTATACTGTCCCAACCTTTTCGGATTTGGGGTTGTATATTTGGCTACAATTACATTTGTCATGCCAAGAACATAAAACATTAAATACAAAATTGTTGAATCTGCTTTAAAATAACGGAAACAATCGTCAGGTATGTCTGCAACCAGTTGTAAAATTGGCTCCAGCAGGGCAGGCAACTGTTTTTGATCAATCCCTTTCTCTGTGTGGTCATTCAGCTCCAGGTAATTCAGCGATCAGCTAAAGTTCCCTGTTGCCCTGTTCATACCCGCAAGCACATTTCCAGGCAACTTTTCTTGATGTAAGCAAATAAACTGGTTACTAGTTTACCCATTTCACATTTGTTTCAAACAGAGCAAAAATCTGGAAAAATTATTGTATGAAAAAGCTAGTAGTATGAGCCAGGTTCGACAACCGAAGAAAGAATATTGAAGGAGATAGTTTGGATTTGTTGACTGGATTACTCTAGTTAATAGAATAAAAACTAAAGATTTTGTTTTGTCTGAGTTTAATCAAGCACATACAATCTAAATGTCTCATTGTGGGTGTGCGTGTGAGCATTTAACATAGTTTCGGGTCATTCTGAGCCCCAAAGACAGTGTGAGGGTTAATAACTGCATCCAACACTGAATTAGAATATTAACTGAAAGCTGTCTGAATTTAAGGCCAAAAAGCTTCTAAGATGAATTCTATCTGAAAAATGTGAACTGCGAAGGTCATGTAACACATTTAGATTGTATTTTCTTGATTGAAATCAGACAAAACTATTTTTTTCTGACTCATGTGCAGCATGGCTACACATTTCAGTGCCCAAAAGGGTAGAGGGTAAAATTTTTTATTAATCTGCTTTATTTCAGGATTGAAGGTGGGGCCTTTTAGATTCTTAGGACAAGGGGAGTTGCAGAATGCGAAGAGAGCACGAAGGTTTAATACATAGAGACCAAGACGCCAAGCTTCAACAAAGAGAGGGCATCAAATTGGGAATTATGCCCTTAGCTAGAGAAGAGAGAAAATAAAGAAAGCGTAAACGGAAAAACCATTTACGTTTATGTTTGTCAATGTTTATTCATCAGAAGTGCTGTTGGATTGGAGGATTGAAGAGGGCACACTACCATCGTAAATTTAGAAAACATACCATTATCACCGTCTTTAGTTAACATAATTCCCCTGGGGGGGGAAAGTTGGGTTGCTGGAGCAACGTTTGAGTGGAAATAATATAATATAATCATTGTTATTTTGGCAGTTAATTCGATGTGTGATCAACTCTTGTGGACTGGCTGTTTGTGATCTAATAGGTATTGAGTACAGTTTCAAGTATTGTATTGGTATCGCAATACTAAACTTGGTATAGAAGTGAAAATTTGTTATTGTGACTATTTTAATGTGCTAACAAAACAATTTATCAATGTGGTGTGGATACATTATGATGTATATACAAGGTATAGACTCGGTCCAGCTTCAACCCACAACTTCAGCACACTGGCAAAAGTATATGCAACTAGCTATATTTCTGACTTGTCAAATTGGCATGAAGTTTGGCATGAATTCATGTTGCTTGATTAGACTACATATAAAGCAAAAAATATTTACCACTCATAACTTTTCAATTGGTTGTGCCTACTGAATACAGCTATAATGTAAAAAGCAAGAACTCTGCATTGCATTTTTCAGCCATTTAAAAAAATTCTGAAGCACCATAGAGAGCATTTTGACTAGATTTATCACGTTTAGTTTGGGGATTGCAATGCCTCAGATTGGTAGTCTGTACAGACAGTGGTGAGGAAAGAGGGAAAGATAATTCAGTCTTCACGGCCTCCCAACCAGGACCTCACAGACAAACACTGTCTAATCAAGCCCAAAATATTACAAAAGATCATATCCATCCACAACAAGGACTGTTTTCACTGCTGCCCCCTGGCAAGAGGTCCCTCAGCATTCAGCACCGAAAAGCTTGATACTTTAACAGCTTCTTTCTGTAAACTATCAGACTTTAAAAAAAACTCCTAATCACTACATCTCAAAGCCTTACATGTGCCTAATATGAACTGGTCTGTGATATGCAAACACTGTTTATATGATGCAGTTGCAATGATGAAAGGGATTTTGTATTTATATGCTACTTTTAATATGTTAGATGTTAAGTTAGAGCACTAGTTAGGAGCTAGTATAACTGAAGATTTGTTGATATGTGCACTTTTTCAGTACACTTAACATGACAATAAAAAATCTATCTATCTAGTCTGGCTCAAAATACTGCCTACTGCTGTGTCTTCTCAAGGTAATGTGATGAAAACTCACCAAATACTTCTGAAGGGTTCAAGAGCTCCAGTAGTCTTCCGCCTCTTTTAGTCTCATAGGTGGCAAAGCCACCATCTGTGTTTCTCATACTCAGCAACTAAACAGAAAGTGATTTACTTTAGATAGCATAGAGGACCCAAATGCGTTCCATGTCCAGGGACAGTGATGTGCGGTCCAGAAGTCCAGAATTAACAGAGTGTGAAAATAACTAAATCTCAAAGTATGCTCATTCTGTTATTCAACTCAATTCAGAGTAACAGTGAGATCAACACTCTAGAAGCGTTTGGCCTTCATTGTGACAGAGATGTGGGCTGAGTGTCACTCACCACATTTACAGCATCATAGAAGCACTCTGAGGTGGCATCCTGACTTGTGATAGAAGGGCAGAGCTCCTGAAGCAACATCATTGACTTCAACCCTTCTGCTGTACAGTCAGCTACAATCCAGCCACAGTCACGAGTACTGAAAGGGAACCCTCCCTAATACACACATCAACCAATAATGAATTTTTTTTTTACATCTGCAGATGTTGAATTATCAAACCACATACACTTCAATTGATAACTAACAATGAAACTTGACCTTGTTCATCTGTCTGTAGTACTTCTGATATTGAGGAGGATTGTCTGGTATCTGAAGACATTGTAAAACTGGTGAGACATCAGTTCATGCAAAAACATTCCATAGTCATCATGTAGGTCTGTGTGCATGCTATTTTAGAATGTGTCAACAGTTAAAATAAATGAATTGAAAATCACAACAGGGAATGTAGTCAATGTAGCTTTTAGGGAATAGAGAGAGAAAAAGGAGCCACAAATGCACCGTAGTATTACTAAAGACAGGAAGCCACTGACTAAGAAGCACAAAGTACCATAAGGTCTAAATTGAGCGCAAGGCAGTTTACATAAGAAGCACGTTTGTCTGTCACCATTGTGTTTCTGCTCTGCTCTTCAGCACTTTTGTAATCACATTTGTCAGCAGACACAGCAGCCTACAAACATGGCATAGGGTATACTTAGGCAATAACTTCTTCCACAACAGCTGTTGCAACAGCTTCCTTACATTTGTGTTTTTTCCATTATTTACAGTATATGTAGGGGGCTACAACTTCACAGAGACTGAAAACAGATGCATGTCTGTTCCTTTGTCCAGAAGATCATTCAGTAGGAGAATGGGATGTGGGAATGTCAGATGTTTATATTGATTAACTGTTGTTTAGAATGACCAGATTCTGTGAATTTAAGACATGGCATGTGTTAGGATTCGTATCACTTAGCTTAACGTCATAAAAGATATGTGTCATCTAGTGGCTCGATCACAGAGAGCCCTGTTAAGTAATGTTGTAATCCTGACTATTTGAACACATATTGTCTTCTGATTTTCCACAAATTCATCTATCTGTGTCTGCTGGTATGTATGCATATTTGTCTATGTCACTCTCCATTAATATACACAGACTGTTAAGGAACAACTGACTAATATGTTGACTGGACACAGTCTGGTCAAAAGAGACTTTGTTACATTTCATTTGTACAGAGTGTCTGAGTTCCCACCATTGACAAGCGTTAACTTCCTTGAAGGCAGGTGCTGTTGAAGTTAAAACTATTAGATCACCCCGGAGCCACTCTGGATCTGCCATAACCAATCGCAAGCGTTTGCCTGAGCCAACACCTTCACAACTTTATTTGCATATTTGCAAATAGAGCCATAAAAAGCTGAACTCTTAGATCATGTGACTTTTGACAGGGATTTTATGCTTGTGTCTATATGCATGGATTTTATTCTTGGATCAAAATCACACCCAAACCTTTGCAAATTTACATTGTGTTTCACAAATGTAAATCTGGTTCCGCAAATGGGAAATAGGTTACGCGAATGTGAAACACATTCTGCAAATTTGAAAGACTTTCCACAAAAGTAAAATAAATTCCACAAATTTCCACAAAAACTTTCTACAAATGTAAATCACAGACACCCCTGATGTATATGTTGTACGCAGACTGTTATAGGGGTGACACCGGTAGTTGTCATCTTTCTGAAGTTCACCACTGAGTTGAGGTCTTTACATGATTAATTTGTTTGATAAATGTAAAGCATCAATCTATCCATGTCAAGCATATTCAACACAAGTTAACACAAATATTAAGCACAGGATAGACATACTAAAGTTACTAAAGGCCTGTATGCAAGTATTAGACCAGACAGAGAGTTAGAAGATTTACATTAGGGGCCCTTTTTACACAATCTGAAACACAAGTGGCAAGCAAGAAGCACAAGTAACTTTGTGAATGGGATCCAGGCGCTGTTGCTATTATACCGGTGGGATGAATTACTCTTGAGCCCGGTGCAAAGCAAAAATGGGTTGTTCTGATGTGACTACATTAGTCATAGGTGTGGTTTGGGCGTGACGTGCCATGAACCACTCAGAGTGCAGCTCACAATCCCTTTAAAAGCATTAGGGTGATCATGGCCAGTCTATGAGGGAGGCTGGCCAAACAGTCTACCCTAACCTTAACCTAACCTTACCTCTATACAGTTCACACACATAAAACAAGTATATGTTTTTCCCCAATAGCAATGTATCCAATGTATAAAAAAAAATTAGCAGGTTTGTTGGTGCTCAATTGGATGATTTGTGATCCTATTTTTCTTAATTTCTGTAATTCAAAAGGTGCTTATGCATATTGTTTTGTGGCAAGGATTTCATTTTTAGAAAGGAGTGTTAAGTTTTTGCTGTGTTTTGTGTGTTGGAATATATATGAGCATGAATGTGAGCTGTTACAGTAAAATCCAAGTGCCACGTCTGATCGGATTGTGTGTAGTTTTAACATAACGAGTCAAATTCTGCAAAACGTGTGTAAGAAACATGTGCAAAAACTGTAGGTTGGGTAAATGTGTATGCTAGATTTACGCAAGCCTTTAACATCTTCATGGACACCACAATGATTTCCCTCCTTTAGTAATATTTTTCCTTGTAGTTAAGTTTGCAAGAATGGGAACTTCTGCGTCTGTGTAGATGAAATAAGCAAAGTGCATGCGGGTTGTGCACAATCTACATTATAGCCAAGCCATCACCCTTAAAATACCATTTCAGTAACGCACCACTGACTTTTAAATAAATTTTTCCTGGTCAGTGGCGGAATTGTTTTCTGAACAACAACGGACAAATGCCTCCTTTTTTGCTGAGCTGACCCCTGCGCAAGTTCATTCCCTAATTTACAGATGTACTTCTGTAGATGAAAATGTCTGCTATGTGTTGGGTGCAAAATAGGAATGATACATGCGTCGTATACTATGCGTGTACAAAGTCAATTGTGCTGGGTGCAAGATAGGGCTCTAGGTCTTCTACTGACATATGCAAAATAGGGCCATGTAGCCTGATATTATTTTGTCAGTTTCTGAACTTTCTTTTTTATTTTTGGAGGGGGATGATTAAATAACCACCTATGGCCCAAGGCTACTCCACTATTCAAACTGTTGCTCTGTTGGCCCTACAACATTTTAAGGTTGGTCAGTCCTTTGCCGTTAACGGTTAATACTGTGATGCGCATTAGCAGTGGCACTCATTCCTAATGAATTGAATTGAATGGAGGAAAGACATAAAAAGACCAAGCAATTGTATTTTCCTTCACATTTAGTGGGCAAGACCAAGACCAAAATGTGCATTGAGACAGCGACAAGACCAAGACTTTGAGGTGTCCACAGACCAAGGGAAGGCCAAGGTAGTCCGAGACAAAGACCAAACAGAGTAAAAATGTGGTAGATTCTGAGACAAAACGGAGACTTCCCCAAATAAATCTCAAGAAGAACAACACCAGCTGACACATGAATGTGTTACATTTGTGTTTGTGTGTCCCATGCTGTCACCTAAGATCTTGTATTTGTTATGTTGAGAATTAAGGGCAAACTTGTACATCTATATACATTAATGGACGAGGTGCAGTCATATAGAGGTAAGTTTTTGGCCAAGTTAAAACATTATCTAGTTTTACAGAGTTAATTTCCACCTGCCAGACACGTTTGTGCCCCCCCCCCCCAGAACACCAACTCCAAGTGTCACACCTTTAACAGTCAAAGTACAACACATACTGTATATAGCTACATCACGGGTGTACAATGCCATTTAACTTTGTGGAACCCATTTCACATCTGTGGAACAGATTTTAAGTTTGTAGAATGCAACTTATATTTGTGGAATGTCATTTAAATTTGCGGAAACTGTTTTACATCTGCAGAACATGTTTCACATATACCAAACCAGTTTTAGATTTGTGGATCGGAATACACATTCGCAAAACTTTCGGCATGTTCACTTGAACAAAGATCCTAGAAAGCTCCTAGAAAATAATATGTAATGCCCTCTGTTGCTACTGTTTTTAAGTTAGTGTGCTATGAGTGACAATGTCTGCTTCCGAGTGAGAATTGTTGCCAGTGTTATGGTGTACAAGTTTATTTTGAGACATGTATAAAGTGTTTTGGTGGTTTGGTGGACTTTACTTCAACTTTCAGATAATTCAGTCTTCCTTGGTATCTACACGATGCTTTCATTTTTAAGCTAAACAATATTTTAACACTTATGAACCAGCCAGAGCCCAGTTCACACCTTTGGTAGAAATGAAAGGAAGGAGGGGGAAGTTGAGAACCCAGGTTTATCCAATCAGACTCAGAGATGGGACTTTGATATGTAAAGATTGTGGTGGAATTCTAGAATATGGTAACAATAAATGTGTTTCAAGAGAAGTTTACAGTTGGTTAAGAAGCTTGATACAATGTATGTTAATTTAATTTGGGAGACAGGGAGCCTGTTTTCCTCCTCCAGGGAACTGGACTCAGCCCTAGCGCACTTCTTCGATCATAGGTCCGGAAACATCTTTAGGAGAGACAAAGCCTACATTGGAGGGTCTCTGTCCCGTGGCCTCATCTCTGCCTCCATAGGATCCTTGGGGACATCCCCATTGGAGAGCAGAATTTAGGAAACTGTTTGAAGGGACACCTCTGCCCACAGGAACTTGAACCATCATTGCCATATGCCATAAGTGAGAGGCAAGATCAGTGTGGACATTCCTGAGAATTCGCTAAGCCGTTAGCATGACACTGGCTGAGACAGCCGAAATAAGGAGATTTGTGGGTAGTCCAATCAGGAAAATGTTGCAGCTTCATTATCTTCAGTATTTGTACTATAATTTTGAGTTCATAGGAAAATGAGCAGCAGGCTGGTGCTCTCTTATATAGAGCACATTTGATGGATATATTTACGTTTCGGTTGAATGGCTGTGTATACACAGAGGCATAAACCCCTGGGATGGAGCTCCAGGATATATGTAACAATTGGTTTTAGCTCAATGACACAGTGGTATAAACAATATGGGCCTATTTGCCTGCCTGCCCTGGGTATAACATTACTTCAATAAAAAATTAATGTGGGTGAAACTTTCTCTAGACAAAATAGCCTACTGTCAATTCTCACCTGAGTGACCATTAGGAACTGGTAGGCCTGGCTAAGGCATTTTGAAAGCTTGGGGTTGTTTTGGGCTCCTGCCTAAAAGAAAACAAATGATTCAACGTGTGCACTAGGCTATGTTAGACCATAATGTCAATTTCAAAACAAATACACTATCAATTGCCATGCAAATATATAAAGTAAATTCAATTTTCTAGAGACTCAATTTTTGATCGTCTTAAAGAAGTCAAGTTCATATAAAAATCACCTCTAAGAAGGCCTGTACTGCAAAAGCTGTGTCCCATAGTTGTGATCCATTGGTTCCCTTTAAAACACCACGCAAATAAGGGTGAGGTATACAAAAAGGGTGAGTACACTTGAGGAAAGCATTTGAATGTCAGATAGAAGATTTGACTTTACAGCATGATTAAATAATTGCATACCTGCATTTTCATACCATCCAAACCCATCCTAAACAATTGAAGGCCATTTGTTAGTTTGTGAGTTCTTAACATAAAAATTCTGCAGAATTTGTTTTGATACATTTGTAAACAAGTACACTGTTTAAAGAGTTTAACGGAGTATAGGCTGATTTTTTGTAAGTCCACATACTACATCCCATGTGAAAATAATTTATCTTTCGACCCACAATTGTATGTCGCTCACCTTATTCACCTTGTTATCATTAACTCTGAGCTTGACAAAACCCTATCCTGTATACATCTAAAGGCCAACACACAGATGAAGGGGGGTGGGTGTAGTCAAATCAATCTTGAATAGGCCTATATAGTCAGCAAATAGTTTCTGCCTAGGTAGGTCCATTGCAAAATATAATCTCCCTGCTAGTTCCCTTGATTCTTTATGATATGTGTAGCATTGATTAGAAAGAAAAAAAGTGAAGTAACATTTTGCCAGGCAACGGCAACTCACCGCTTGCTATGTGCACTATCCCATTCACTATAATCACTGCGATAATGTTTTGTCAGTTGACCTCCATTGGTTGCCTGTGAATTGCCTGTCTTATGTGGTGGCCTTAAGGTAACAGTGCAATCATAAGGAAACTGGACCATTCTGACTATATGTTTGAGTGTATCAGTTTTGTCTCACACTGGGGTGGGAACTACCATTATGTATTCCTGATTATGCACACATCAACTGGGGTCCTATGTATAAAGTTATTCGGAAATAAATTGGAATGACTGACCAGAGGTAGTCTGGAATTCTGGCTACATGCTCTTGGAAGGCAGAGGAAAATGGTCCATCCACATGCCAGCGCACAAGCATGTTGATAACCTTGGATATCTAAGGGGGAGACAACAAGGTCAATCACTCTCCACTCTATTTACTATTTAAAAGCATGAAGCATACATTGCTCTTAATGAAGCAAAGATGTTTCAGAATTAACCTGTTATTTATACTTTGATATTGTCTCATTTTCCTATTCTTTCGTTTGAAATTTAAAGTACAGGCTTGAATAAGATATTTCAAAATCCATTCCTCAATAAATATTTGGGTCTGGGTGAAGGCTTGGATTGATACCCCTAATAATGCTACTGATGTGCAGTACAGTTGACACTATTGTCCTTTCCTAGAAACATATCTGATGTAAGTAACCCATACACATTATTTATACATCTATAAACTTAATCTGTGACCATGACAATATATGTCCACTGGTGGAACATAGTGTCAACTTTAGTTTGGTCTTACCGGGCCGATACTGATAAAATTGGTGAAGCGGTCGTCTGCCTGGATATGGTCGTAGAGCACTTTGACTGCTCTGCCTCGCAGTGCAATGCTGTGATGGGCCTCATATACGTTCATGACCACTAGCGAAGATAAAACATTATAAAGTTCAGAGTGAGATTTTGTCTTGTAATTTGCTATGGTGGATGTTTCATGGAGTTCCATCTCTCCATCAACGAGTGTGCTGATTACTTACTGTAAGCCATTTTGAGCAGTGTACTGTGTGGTGTGTACATGTCAGAAGTTGCAACATTGTTTCGCTGAGCAATCCAGTTGATTGTGGCATAGTCTTGCACATAAAGTTCCTGTAGAATAGAGAGAGGGAGAAGTTATTAGTGTAGCCAAGCAAAGTAATTTTAAAGATTTGTGATCCTAGTTGACGTACCATAATGTAAGGAATCTTTGTCCGTCTGTCTATCTCTCAGAATTTTCTGTTATATGTATCATGAGGGGGGAGTATGTCTTCCCTGCAACTCAAAGCGTTGAGATTTCCAGGAATGAAGATCACTCTGACGATTCATTAGGGCATTTTTGCTATTGCTGTCTAGTTGCCAGTACAGCGAAGGTGAGGATTTGTCGGGAAAGGACCTGCCTTACAACGGGCCTCAAAGCCCTCAGTCCAGCTTCTCTCAGTCAATTGCAGACAGTTTGAGACTGATAAAGTTATTGTTTATTCCTGGCAATACATGTTTGTGCTATTTAGTGCCCTGGCCACATCTACTTTCTATGTTCCTCATGCCTACTCGCAGCATGCCTAAGTCACATTCACGCAGATGTGTACGGCATTTTCTGGGCATTTTCCTTTGATGATTTTCCTTGAAGTTTTAAAACTTTGAGGTTAATTTCCTAGCGTCTATAAGCTTTAGGTGTCTTGACGACTGCGCACAGGAGCATGTTCATTATTTGGTTATGGTTCATTAAAAAAACATTGTTTAAACCTTTAGCCCTGTGACTTGCTGGCTCCAGTCCAGGGTGTACCCTGCCTATGGCCTGAAAGCTACTGGGTTAGGCTCCAGTCACCCATGAACCCTAAATGGGAACAAGCGGCACTGCAATCCCTTCCAGGGATTAGCAGTAGAAAATGGATGGACAATAAAATAGTTGAAAAGATTGTGAGATAAAAAGTATATATATTTACAATGCAGTGTCCTGAAAAGGGTTTTTGCTCTGTTCATGTCTACAGTCAGAAGAATACTTTTTTCTTCACAGTTCAACTAGATGTTTGGATAGTATATGACTCCTTAACTGGCTTTGCTTACAATAACTTATTCACCTTGTATAATTTAGATAAGACATTACAAGTCAAAAGGCTAAATTATTGACTACCTTGATGCAATACATTAGCTATTGTTTAATTCTCCTCCAGCTATACTTTTATTTTCCAAGACCTAGAGCTTGCATGTCATGTAACAAAATCCATGGCTAATTTTACAGTTTGTTCAGTAAATTCTACAATAAATGTCAAGCAGGGAAGCTTTGAAGAGATATGGTAATTCTGCTTTTGACCAGGTCGTCGGATTACTTCTGTGATTTGTGTAAAACTTGCAATCTGAGTGAGACTGCATCCCAGTTATACTGTTTTAACATTACCCAGCCACTCAGTCTCCGGTTGCTCACAGGTGTGTTCGCAATGTTGTATTACACTCCATTCTACACCTAAAACGTCTGGGAGTACTGCTTTTTGAAGCCTGTTGAAGATAGACATTATCTCAGATTTCTTTAACCGTCCCTGTTTCATTGGTTATTTGCCTGACAAAGCGACATGTATTTTCATGTCAATCTATAATTTATGATACATTTTAGGCTGTCTTTGCTCGGCAGCTTTGCTTGTTGAGGACCAATCAATCGGGGAGAAGCTCATGTATATATTAATGAGCATACCATATATGGATAAAACAGCATATTTCAAAGCGGGACAATTTCTAAGGTTGTCCAACCAATATTACATACCCTTTTCAGAGACCTTAAGGAACACTGTATGAAATATCCTAAAAATCCAGTGAATCACCCGTTAAAGGTTGCAACTATTTATTTTTAACACAGTGTTCTTGTTATTATTATTAATAATGAAATAATATAAGGCCTATAATGGAGGAGGCCAGGGTGACTTAATGTTCTCTGAAGGAATAATCACTGTTTTACATTTTGAAAACCCTTGGTTTATGCAACATCTCCAAAAGAGTCATCATGTTGCTTCTATGTGCAGTAATACAAGTACTACACCTGTTGGAGGCTTAGCACGAGGGTATCCTCTTTAGCTGTCAGCCTGACAGCGTAGCAATAGCTCATGGGGAGATACACTTGACGGCAGTGGCACCACAGAGTGGATGGGTGTGCCGGCATCCAGCTAGGAAACAACCTGAAAAGTGTTAAAAGGACAGACAAACATGGTCAATGGGCTGGAGTTAGACTGAAGCAAAATTAATGTTTTTATGAAACAACAAGGGTCCACTTTAGTTATACAGCATTGTAAATACCCAATTTTCAGAAAAGTTGGGATATTTAAAAACATGCAATAAACAAAACATTTGCGATACGCAAGTTCATATACCCTTATGTATCTGACAAAAGTACAAAGATATAGAGTTTTCACGGATCAATGGATTTGTATTTTGTTAATATAAACAAATATAGAATTGAACACATGTTTTAACACCTTTCCTTTTAATAAGTCTTCCTCCCAAAGTTCATGACCATAGGTGAGAGTCGCAACGTAGATAGACCGGTAAATTGAGAGCTTTGCCTTCCGATTCAGCTCCTTCTTCACCACGACAGACCGGTACAGAGACCGCATCACTGCGGTCTCCATAAAATCCATAAAAATCCATCCAATCCATAAAAACAATGAACAGAACTGGTGACAAAGGGCAGCCCTGGCGGAGTCCAACATGCACCGGGAACAGGTCCGACTTACTACCGGCAATGCGAACACAGCTCCTGCTCCGGTTATACAGGGACCGGACGGCCCTGAGCAAAGGGCCCCGGCCCCCGTACTCCCGGCAAACCCCCCACAGGGCGCCGCGAGGGACACGGTTGAACGCCTTCTCCAGGTCCACAAAGCACATATGAACTGGTTGGGCAAACTCCCATGAACCCTCAAGCACCCTCAAGGTAACGCCACTCCGCACGCCGGTAACGCAACTTCAGGCGACGTAGCGATTCTCCTTTTTTTGGTCCTTATAGGGGTTTTGGTGAACCGCACTTAATCTGGCTAGTCACCTAGGACCAGTTTGCCATGGGAGACCCTACCAGGGGCTTATTGCCTCCGACAACATAGCTCCTAAGATCATTCAAGCACTCAAACCCCTCCACCACGTTAAGGTGGCGGTTCAAGGAGGGGTATGGTCATGAACTTTGGGTAATGACCGAAAGGACGAGATTGCGGGTACAAGCGGTCAAAATGAGTTTTCTCCGCAGGGTGGCCGGGCGCTCCCTTAGAGATAAGGTGAGGAGCTCGGTCACACGGGAGGAGCTCGGAGTAGAGCCGCTGCTCCTCCACGTCGAGAGGAGCCAGCTGAGGTGGCTCTGGCATCTGTTTCAGATGCCTCCTGGACGCCTCCCTCGGGAGGTGTTCCGGGCATGTCCTACCGGGAGGCGGCCCCGGAGAAGACCCAGGACACGCTGGAGGGACTATGTCTCTCGGCTAGCCTGGGAACGCCTCGGGATCCCTCTGGAGGAGCTGGAGGAGGTGTGTGTGGAGAAGGAAATCTGGGCCTCCGTGCTCAGACTGCTGACCCCGTGACCCGGTCCCGGATAAGCAGAAGACAATGGATGGATGGTCTTCCTCCGCTATTATTATTGGGGTGTGCTTCCCTTTGGCAAGCACCAACCAATGTTTTCTCAATATATATTCCTTATTATTTTCCCACTCCTGAGGATTCATAAATATTCAGAATACGTAGACAACGCATGTGTCAAAATGTTTGTCTAGGTCTCAATTGAGTTGCTTGTGATGGGATTTATATTTCATTGCACAGTTTAGGACTTTCTGAGTCCAATTTATTTGTTTTCATGCAACTTTTCAACTACTAGGCTGCTATAGGAGATCATCATTCATTCTTGCAGGGGAAATGAGAGGAAAACGTTCATTCTACTCTTCACTCTTTGCATTTTGAGTTGCAAATGAGCAGCAACAAATGCATGATTTTAAATCAATGTGATATTTATAAATAATAAGAATGTATTTGGTATAAAATGTAGACATATCAATTGTACAACTTAAGAAAAAAAAACTGACGCAAGCACACCTTACAATTTTCACAGATTGTACTAAATAAAAACTAGAGAGTTTTTATTTTTTGTGTTATTATCATAAGGGTTTCTCTGGTAAGAGAAAACCTATGGATATTGGTGGTATTATTGTTCTAGTGCAATCAAAGTCAAAGCCCAAGACCAGTAATGTAAAAAGTTGTGAAATTTGGCATGTTGAAACTGCTGAGTATTAGTACCCAACATGGGCCACGAGAGATAATAGGTGGCGCAACAGACTACGCTCCAATGTGTCCATTTTCTAAGTTATACCATTGGCAGACCAAACATCCTACAATTTTGATATATGGTACATTTGCCCTATTTCTTGACAGGAACAAAAATGCATAGAAACCCTATAATGGCTGCCATATTGTAGTTTTCTGTACTGTAAAGATTTGTCCAAAACAACAAAAGGATTCTCCTCAGGAACTGTAGCTCTGATCAACTTGAAATATGAATCTGATTTGACTGTAGAAATCTTTTCTATAGGGTAAATAAGCTATGAGCTGTATTACAAATAGCCACGTTATTAAAATAATGGTGAATTTGCACTTTTGGCAATATAGTGCAAGTGCCACAAGTATTTGCACGTCATCACATCGCATATGAGTGTGACAACCCATTCGTAATGCTGGATTCTGTTATTTCCTGTCATAAAAATGTGTCTACCATTTACTTTTAAGAAAAACTTCTTTTTTGAACCCCTTAAAACTCCACAAAAATATAACATTCTAATTAATCCATCAAACCATTCTCAAATAATGCTTGAGATGAAGACTACGCTAAATGGATGTGAGACTATACCTCTGCAATGATTTACTAAAAATCACAAAATTAATCTCTTCTGATCCTATGTGGCATAGCAAGTCTAAATATATGAAATTCCCCCATATCATCCTTTTTGGGCATTGGCCACTTGAAGTATTCAGAAAAATTTACACGAAAGTCAATTCAGTTTCTCTTCATACCATACCGGAAAGTTATTGAATTAAAATGGATAAACAAACCATTCTCAAAAAACGTGGAAATGATGTTAACAAAGAGATGGCTGTAAGTTGAAACGGCTATCAACTCGGTGTCTCATGGTTAATGCATAAAACTTGAGTACCTTTCAAAATAAAAGTGCTCATTCTTGAAGTTTGGTACTTTAAAATAAAGGTTTGACTTCTCGAAAAAGCCAAAGCACATATCAACAGCCCTCTTCACACCAGTTGAGAAACACAGTTTTAAACAATTGTAGGTTCATGTTTGATTTCATAGCATCTGGCTGACTGCAAAGGAGGTATTCCAGACACATCCAGATAGGAACACCCCAGTCAGAGCTGGTTGATGGAGCTGGAGCTGCTGTCCTCACGACCCGACTCAACAATAAGCAGTTGACGATGGATGGATGAATATTCTATAAATCTCTCAGTCTTATTTTGCGTCAGTCATAATATTTTCTGTGTAGTTTTTTTGTTACAGGCCTCACAATCTGAATTTGTTTATATTTACAAAAATACAATTAAGCTAAGTTAACAATTGATATATTTTCTAAAACTTAAACTTTTAAACTAAAGTTTAAAGAAACTTGAGAAATCAGAGGTCTTTTAGTAGCATTTTAGAAAATATCCCAATTTTTTTGTATGGTTTATAGATTTGGTCAACTAAATCATGGCACTACTAATAAAAAATAAAGGTAATATGTGAAAGTCATCCCACTAGGGCAAGCATACCACATTTCCGGTAGGAGCGTATTCAGTCCTTCCCAACTGTACACATTCAGAATGGCCAACCAAAATTTGCCCCAGGAGGGAATTCCCACAGCACCACCTATTCAACAGAGCATCGAAACTGAAGTAAAGTTTTGTTTTAACTTCAATATGGTGTGAATACATGTACATAATTTTTTCGGAATACTCTGTTGCCGCCTCTTTACGGGAATACATACCGCATCCAGCCAGTAAGCTCACATGATTTGGGCAAATGCAACAAAATCATTAGTATTTCGGACCTCACCCTTGCTGTGCAGTTCATTCCTGGCCCGTACCATGTCAGGATCATCTGGTCCTAGTCCAAGGATTCTCAGAGCAGTGTAGTTTAGCGCAGTGCCAAACACTGTAGATTTGTCTTCAATGTGTCTGGTAAATAAATACACAATTACATGGATATATGGTTGGAAATGGATTTGATCACCAGCAAATAAGGACAAGATCTTAATATAGTGTAGAAGTGCACTGTACACTCACAGGCCCCATCCTCCATCAGGTAGTTGAACAGAACGTAGATATCTCACCATCTCTTTCTTCCAAGCTTCTGGCAAGGGAATTTGAGCCACGTGACAGACAATCAAGAGACCTGAGGAGTAGCATAGATGTTAATTGGTGGACTTTGGCAGACATGTTCACCATTAGAAGTGTAACTCCATGTAGATTTTAAAAAGTACATGCCACTTGTTGAAGGCAAAGGAATGGCAAACCTGTAAATACCTGGGAGCAGGAAGAGAGGCCCTCCATAGTCTCCGGCCCAGTGACCATCCTCTGCCTGTAGGTGGCTGTAAAACTCCATGCCCTTCAGGGCTGCTCCCACAACAGTTTGTGACAAGGGAGAGTCAGAGACGAATTGGCTCTGTATAAGGGAACAAAATAAATGCTAAATTGATTTTTTGTTCCTTATTAAATTAAATTGTATTCACATTTTATTCAGCAATGGGTACATCGGATATATTTGTACCGTTACTAAACCCAGAGAATGGGCTTCCAGCATGTTCTGTTGTCTGTCAGGAATGTCGTCCTCCATATAGTGCCAGGTCTGCCTTCCCTCCACATTCTTTAACCTCCACCGCCACAGATCTGTTTCAGGTTTAGTCTTATAGGGACCCCCCCGTCTCCGCAGGAGCCTTAGCAGAGCAAAGTGAGAGTAGGAGAAAGTATTACTCAGGCTATTAATATTCTAACAACAAACAGTGAATGACTGTTTACAGAACTGGAAGTAAGTTTAATTGGTTAAATTGCATTTTAAAGTAAAAAAGTTACCAATGCATTAGAATGTGTAATTGGCGTAGCTGTTATTACAGGATTAAATGATTTTTTTGCATGAAATACAATACTGATAACAACTGAATAGGTCCATCTACTACATTGATATTTTATTAAATAATTAGCAAATCAATAAAACACTGGAACACTTTAATTATTGCCCTATGTACTTTATTGAAAACATATTTTATATTAATTGGAATAAAAACTCAAATATCAATCAATCAAATATGTTGGTGTCAATCTGACACAAGATTTAATGTAGAAGCTTTCAAGACACCAAGGACCAATTTCAATTACAAAATCAAGATTTTATAGGTTTATAGCAAGTGAGGCACTATATACAGTAGGAGATAAAAAAGAACATTTGGAAATTGAATCAGAAATGATTATATATATTATCCGTTTGTTTCTGTATACCAATGTAAACTGAAAAAGCTTATCTCAAAAATATATGGCTGGAAAATATTAAAAGACAAGATACACAATACATAAAACAAAATATGAGAAGGAAGCTTATATCAAATTAACAGAAGATGATTGGGTCTCTATCAATCACTAAACATGGAAAACAACATTCTCATTAATGTTGAGGGAACATTGGTGGAAAAACTATACTTTTTTTAGGACACCAGCTCAGGCAAAGTATCGCAACAAAAGCTGTTGGCAAGGATGTGGGGAAAAAGTGACAAGTCATGTTCAAATTTTTGGGAGTTGTTCTTCAATAGTGTGATCTTGGTTAGAGCTTAAGAACTGTATTGATGAAGTGCTTCATGCAGATCTCCCTTTTACTTTTGAAATGTTTTAACTTGATTCAAACAGTAAAATTTTTTATGTTAACATGTTTAGAATTATGCTACTGGCAGGGAAAAGAGCAATACAAGGAAACGGTGTATATAATGGAAAAATGGCACATGTAGACTTGAGATGGACAGATTGTATGGAATATGAATAGCTTGAGTATATCAAACGAACTAGACAAGGTTTAGTCTGAGATAGTGGTTTGTGCCCCGGCTTTTGCTGCTCATTGTGACAATTCTTTTGTTTAGTTGTTTTTTTGAATAACTCCTATTTATGTCTTTATGTAAGATCGAAGATGCTTCGAAGTGAGTGATGAACTATTTTTGCAATGTTTAGTGTTGCTAACTTGGTGTGCTATTTAAATATATATTGAGAGATTAATGTCCACAGACACTTTCTCACTCGTGTGAGAAAGAAAGTGTATTTAATTTTTAATCCAAAACTGTGGTCATTTTGCACCTGTCAGCTCATAAAGGAAGAAATTGGATGATATTATGCAGTGTCAAGGCTCTATCAAAGACCAGAGTACAACATGGCTAATCTATTCATAAAGTGTATTTTTACCAAGTAAACTATGAATTAAAGACCATTATAACATTAAGTCCATCATGTAATGTGATGATCATTACAGCTTACGTGTGTGTACGTGTGTCCCCTGGAGTCTGGCATTGCTATTGTGTGTGATGTGAACTGAAAAGGAGGCCAAGTGCCTTAGAGGTGGATGTCAAACCAGTGGATGAGGGAGCGTGCGGTGGGAAACCACTGGATGAGAGAGTGCTGAAAGAGGGACTACTGGATGAGACAGAACTGGAAGAGGGACCATTGCATGAGACAGAGCTGAAAGGGGGACCACTGGATGAGAAAGAGCTGAAAGGGGACTACCACTAGATGAGACAGAGCTGGAAGAGATTTCTGGATGAGGGAAAATGTGTCTGTCTTACATTTAAACCAAAGTATTTTTGTCATCACTACATACTTTTAATAGTGGTTGTTTGTTATGGTGGCAGTGCGGTTAGAGCTCTTGCCTCCCAGGAAGGAGATCATGGGTTCAATTCTTGGGCCAACTCCAACATCACATGATCTCTGGGTGAAGTCTGCATGTCCTCCCCATGTTACCATGGGTTCTCTCCAGGCACTCCGGCTTCCTCCCATCATTCAAAGACATGCATGTGATAGGTTAATTGGTATATTGAAATTGCCCCTAGAGAATGGATGTGCAAGTGAATGGTTGTCTGTGTCTCTGTATTAGCCCTGCAACTTGCTGGCCCCAGTCCAGGGTGTACCCCGCCTATGGCCCGAAAGCTATTGGGTTAGGCTCCAGTCACCCGTGACCCCAAAATGGGAACAATCGGCACTGCAATCCCTCCCAGGGATCAGCAGTAGAGTATGTAATGTATGTAATGTATTTGCTCCTGCTGACTTTAGCAAATCACTTCTTTCTCCTCTCACTGTCAACAGAAAAGCCATAGCCTACATCACGGCTCCCTAGTTGGAGCATCCTCATGCATCATGCCCAACCATTATGAAATCAACGATGCTAGGTGGAAGCCCAAGACAGCGCAGTGTAGACAAAGGCATTAACCTTATTGGGTCACCCTTTACATGGTTGTCATAGCACAAACTAAAATAACGTGTACATATTTCTTTCGTCATGTTGACTTTGTGCAGGACTGCTTTCACAACCCAGTCCTTAAGGGGTTAATCGTTGTTCAGTACACATGCACAAAGAGCTATTAAACTGTTTTTTACCTCTATCATTACATGGCCTTAGTCTCCTTGAGTGTCGTCAGTTGTTGATGATTAAAAGAAATCTAACTTCACAGTTGGGCAAGATTACATAAAGATGCAGAACAAACTTCTAGTTTACAAGTTGCACCTGAAGGGCATGAAGAGATTCTTAAATTGGAGTACAGCTCTGGTTGCATTTATGTGCAGGTTGTTTGCCAGATGGACTTGCTGCTGATAATGGCAAATATGCAGCACACACCATTACAAATGCACTGCATAAACTATGGGTGAATTATGTTGGTCAAACAGAGTATTACAGTACTGCTTCTCAACGAGACCGCAACATTCCAATGATAAGCAATTGACATAATGTCCTAGTGATCTGCTAGGGAAGTTAACTATCTATCAACTGTTACAACTCTGGATAAAAATTAAAATGATTAGAGCTACATCTAAGTTAATTTACATGAGTTCCTTAATGATATGCTCTTGTACAAGAGAGAGACTGCTGTCCAGCTAAGGTCAAGAGATCAACCTAATGCGTTTCTTGGATAGACGAATATAGAGAGGTCAGGTCCAAGAGATATTGCCCCAGCTCTGTATACGTGTCCACACGAAATCTAAAAGATGCTGAACACAGAATAATTATTGCTCACCCAATAAAGAACTCATCCCACCTGGAGGAAGAAGGAGGATCTGGGAGCCAAGAGGGAAGGACTTCCCTGTGCTCCAATGAGACTCGCAGAAAGTCTAAACCAAGCGCTGCCTCCAACAATAGTCGACCAATCAAAAATGCCTTTAAGGACTGTTTAAAAACTGTTGTAAACTCTGCTCCGGGACCGCACGCTGGCCTGGTCTGCTCGTTTGTTGTGATCAGACTGTCTGGGTCCCTGCATGTATCGTTTGACCACTTAAATTCTTGTTGCGAAAGCTGAATAAATATAATTAGCTGACTCTCGTAGCACTCTGAGTTTTAACTTAGGCCGCTGTACTCCACTGGTGTTTTCTACTTCCTTCAATAGTAAATAATGAGTATACAAAGTATTTTGTAAGTTATGACTCATCTGTCTTTTTTCAAGTTTCTGACGATGTTGACCATGAAAGGGAGCATTCTGTACACCCTATATTTGACTCAGTCTATTTGGTATACAGGAATGCATTGAAAGCAACGTGTTTCACTCATGTGTACTCCTTGTGTGTAGCGCTCCGTCGTGGGAGGTCACATGATCCGAGCTCGCACTAATAAATGGAGTAAACCCTTTTCAATTGTCGTACTTCCTTCCGGTCCGCCTTCTGACAGAATTCATCTTATCGCTTAGTTTGTCCCGTCTGACAGACCTATTACTGCTAGCTAGAACTAGCTAAATATCTGGTTGCTAGTGATGTGTTGTTCGACAACGGTTCGTTCAAAATGAACAAATAGTTACAAAGACCTGGGAGTAATGAGGCCTCTCAAACAGTGATTCGTTCATTTATTTCATGAAGTGAAGTATTGTCAAGTATGGTTACCCATACTCGAAATTTACCTCTGCATTTAACCCATCCAAGTGCACACACAGTAGTGAGTTGTGGGCAACTGCACACACACACAGTGAACATACACCCAGAGCAGTGGGCAGCTATTGCTCCAGCGCCCGGGAAGCAATTGGGGGTTCGGTGCCTTGCTCAAGGGCACCTCAGTCATGGTATCGAAGGCAGAGAGAGTGCCGTTTATTCACAATCCCCACCTTCAATTCCTGCCGGTGCGAGAATTGAACCAGCAACTTGAAGGTTACAAGCCCAACTCTCTAACCATTAGGCCACGACTTCCCTGGGCTCCACATCGGGCCCCACATCGGGACTGTTACATGCGTACGCTCAGTTGCGTCAACAGAAATGATTCATTCATTTCCCGACCAGGTCTTCGGGTATGAGTCATTCGTTCTTTTCTTTTTTTGACCTGCATAGGCTCAGTACTAGGAGCTAGTGGAAACATAAATTGATTTGTTCATTTCTCGACTGGGTCTTTGGGTATGACTCTTTGTATATATATTTTTTCCATGACCTTCAAAGGCTCAGTACTTTAGTGGAACCAAAACCACAAGAAACAATGACCGTTGTCTTCAGATACGAGTCCTTTCGGTAATGTTTTGAGTGATCTTAATACATACGCACCGGAAATGCAACAAAGTATTAGTTTTCACCATTTACTTTTGTGTGACTGTTTAACAACGTGAATGAAACCTGTTTTTTGATTATAGGTTACATTAATCTTTGATTTAATTGATTGAGTTTAAAGGTGTTTTGATTACATGTTTTTTTCATTGGCCATTTTTGTACAGTTAACAACAACAAAATAAGCAATTAACACCCCTGTCTGTAAAATGATCCAAACCTCCCATCACTACTGGTTGCTCAGCACAATAAGTAGCCCTGAATTAGCCTCTAAGGATTTGGAAATACAGATATAGGATCCCCACCCCTTGCCCCTCAGCTTGACGCAACGGCCAGGTGGATATAGGTGGTACTGCATTTACGGTTAGGCAGTCGGCTTGTCCGGCTCTTCTTAGACTATTAACTCTAGTTAACATATCCAAAATGATCTCCACCAAAAGAATTTCTTCGATTTCATAACCTGGCTCATACTGCAATTTTTTTCATACGATATTCTTTACAGATTTTTCCTGTTTCAACCAATTCAAAATGGGTAAAGTAGCATCCTATTTATTTGCTTAAACTGTCCTTACTGGTACAAACAGGGCTTGATCATCTACAGTTGTCTGCCCTTGCCCTTGTTATTTTGCCCTTGTTATTATGGTAGTTAGCACCACAATGATGGCATTCATATAAGCAAGTAATAGTAATTACAATTACTATATATATACAATTACTTCTATATATATAGTATTACTTACTTCATATTTATATTAATGCCATCATCATATACACTCACCTAAAGGATTATTAGGAACACCATACTAATACTGGGTTTGACCCCCTTTTGCCTTCAGAACTGCCTTAATTCTACGTGGCATTGATTCAGCAAGGTGCTGAAAGATTTCTTTTGAAATGTTGACCCATATTGATAGGATAGCATCTTGCAGTTGATGATTTGTGGGATGCACATCCAGGGCAGAGAAATGTAGAGTTCAGCCTCTCTCGAGGATAATGGACCCAGAACCCAGGCTGTGCGTGGAGGTGAGGCCGACTATATCTAGCCGGTAACGCTCTACCTCCCGCACAAGCTTGGGCTCCTTTCCTGCCAGCGAGGTGACATTCCATGTCCCCAGCTCTAGAAGAACTGTGTGCATGCCTCGGTCGTCCAGGCACCAGCCCCTGACCGCCGCCCAAAAAACACTGCACCGGCCCCCTACACTCCTTCCTGTGGGTGGTGGGACTGCAGGAAGGTGATCCCACATCACCTTTTCAGGCTATACCCGGCCAGGTCCCATGGACAAAGACCCGGCCGGGTATAGCCCCCCATGGGCAAAAACCCGGCCACCAGGCGCTCGCCTGCGAGCACCCACCCAGGCCTGGCTCCAGGGTGGGGCCCCGGTAACGCCACTCCGGGCGACGTAACGATTTTCCTTAGTTTTGTCGTATTAGGGGTTTTTGTTGAACCGGACTTAGTCTGGCTAGTCACCAAGGACCAGTTTGCCATGGGAAACCCTACCAGGGGCTTATTGCCCCCGACAACATAGCTCCTGAGATCATTCAAGCACTCAAACACCTCCACCACGTTAAGGTGGTGGTTCAAGGAGGGGACTCCCGCCTATGGGCCGAACAGCAGTGCAGAGTACCCGGCCTTCTTGGGGTCCCTGGGAGGGGTACTGGATAGTGCACCGACCGGGGACTCCATTGTTCTGCTGGGGGACTTCAACGCCCATGTGGGTAACGACAGTGACACCTGGAGAGGTGTGATTGGGAGGAACGGTCCCCCCGATCTGAACCCGAGCGGTGTTTTGTTGTTGGACTTCTGTGCTAGTTACAGTTTGTCCATAGCGAACACCATGTTCGAGCACAAGGGTGTCCATCAGTGCACGTGGCACCAGGGCACCCTAGGCCGATGATCGACTTTGTTGTCGTGTCCTCTGACCTCCGGCCACGTGTCTCG
>BROE01000022.1:14298442-14361350 GCA_036571765.1 Plecoglossus altivelis
TCCGGGTAAGAACCCCGAAAAGATTGAAAAGCCGCCGGTACAGCCCGTGAAATGAGTTTCCCGCCCCGCCCAAGGTGCCGGCCCCCTCCCTTTTAAGATAAGGGAGCCAGCTCCGTCCACACGGAGGGAGCTCGAGTAGAGCCGCTGCTCCTCCACGTCCGAGAGGACCAAGCCTGAGTGGCAATCGGGCATCCGGTTTCGGATCCTACCCTGGACGCCTCCCTCGGAGTGTTCCGGGCATGCTCCCTACCGGGAGGCGGCCCCGGGCAAGACCCAGGACACGCTGGAAGGACTATGTCCTCGGCTGGCCTGGGAATGCTTCGGGATCCCCCGGAGGAGCTGGAGGGGTTGTGCGTGGAGAAGGAAGTCAGGGCCTACCTGCTCAGAGTGCTGCCCCCGCGACCCGGCACCGGATAAGCGGAAGAAAATGGATGGATGGACATCCAGGGCACAAAGCTCCCGTTCCACCACATCCCAAAGATGCTCTATTGGTTTGAGATCTGGTGACTGTGGGGGCCATCTTAGTACGGTGAACTCATCGTCATGTTCAAGAAACCAATCTGAACTGATTCGAGCTTTGTGACATGGTGCATTATACTGTTGCAAGGCACCATCAGTTCATGAGTACACTGTGGTCATAAAGGGATGGACATTGTCAGAAACAATGCTCAGGTAGGCCGTGGCATTTAAACGATGCCCAATCGGCACTAAGGGGCCTAAAGTGTGCCAAGAAAACATCCCCCACACCATTACACCACCACCACCAGCCTGCACAGTGGTAACAAGGCATGATGGATCCATGTTCTCATTCTGTTTATGCCAAATTCTGACTCTACCATCTGAATGTCTCAACAGAAATCGAGACTCATCAGACCAGGCAACTTTTTCCCGTCTTCAACTGTCCAATTTTGGTTAGCTCGTGCAAATTGTAGCCTCTTTTTGCTATTTGTAGTGGACATGAGTGGTACCCGGTGGGGTCTTCTGCTGTTGTAGCCCATCCATCTCAAGGATGTGCGTGTTGTGGCTTCACAAATACTTTGCTGCATACCTCGGTTGTAACAAGTGGTTATTTCAGTCAAAGTTGCTCTTCTGCCAGCTTGAATCAGTTGGCCCATTCTCCTCTGACCTCTAGCATCAACAAGGCATTTTCGCCCACAGGACTGCCTCATACTGGATGTTTTTCCAATTTCACACCATTCTTTGTAAACCCTAGAAATGGTTGTGCGTGAAAATCCCAGTAACTGAGCAGATTGTGAAATACTCAGACCGGCCCGTCTGGTACCATCAACCATGCCACGCTCAAAATTGCTTAAATCATCTTTCTTTCCCATTCTCACATTCAGTTTGGAGTTCAGGAGATTGTCTTGACAAGGACCACATCCCTAAATGCATTGAAGCAACTGCCATGTGATTGGTTGATTAGATAATTGCATTAATGAGAAATTGAAGAGGTGTTCCTAATAATCCTTTAGGTGAGTGTTTATATACATAGCTAATTTAGCTTAGCTTTCTTAACCGAGCAAGAACAACAAGGACCCAGATAATCAAGGTTAGAAAGAGTAAGAAAAAACACCAATGAGCACTTTTTATAGAAACGAATGGGGACGCCATCTTTGAAAACCAAGTTGGCTGTGTCTACGGTATATAAGTCTATGGGTTAGCCCTGTAGTTAACAGCACACCGGTGTATAGTTAAAATGGAGTATATCGATTTGTAAATAGTTGTTCTCAACTAGTTTTGATGGACGATTGTATTCCAAACAAATATTATGTACTGTGATATTAACATTTTGCAATGTTGAATAACATTTGCTTTCCTGGTCAGGCTTCACGTAAAAAATATTTTTTCTAGAAGTCTTTAAGAAAGCGATTACCTTAACTGAAATCACTTTACATAAATTCAAGAAAATGTGTCATTTTAATTATAAGACGCTGAGTTGGGAGATCAGAATCAGAACAAGACATCAGACTCAGTCATGTTGTGTAAATGAACAGTATGCCTGAACAATAACATAGGCTACAGGCGTTTTAAACAGAAAAAAGCTGTTTTCATTAATGATTCCTCATTTTCACGTTAAGCTCCACAACCATAAAAAATTGCTTAAAGGTTCATGTGTTCTATCCACTTCAGTAAAAACGAACAAATAATGTTGTAATGAAATTCGGATTGGTAATAGATTCTTACGTTTCAACATAAAACACATTCTTCCATTTGACTTACGTTTGTTCAGTCATAGTTGAAACTTGTTAGGCAAAGTCTTACTCGTTAAATCCTTCCACAAGCAGTTATTTAATTGCAGCCGGCTCTACTGACTGTCCCGCTAAATATATTCGCCAAATGTAAATATAGTGTTCTTTCCCTTTATTATAAGTTGTGCTATCGGAAGACGTGTCTGCATGGAGAGACATGGGCAGACTAATTATGCTCCAATCACGATGTAGATAGGCGGGATTTCCACAAACATCGTGATCTTTCAGACCAATAGTAAACTCATCATCTACGGATGGTGGGTGTCGACTATGCCTCAAAGTTTGCACCAATCCTGTTTAAACGGTGATATCAGAATTAGACACTAAAACTTCAAGTTTAGAACAATTTATGCAAATAGCGTTGACTCCAAAAGCTCGAAAGGCTGTCGTTGACTGTCGTTGATTGACCAACACCATAGTGTAAATCTAATGTATATTTTCATGAAAATTTAAATATTTTATTCACACCACAAATGCACACTGTCCAACAAATAAATGTGTGCCACACAAACAAAGCAATGGTCTGGCTAAAGTTCGAAATGCCCAAATGCACAATTGACAATCAAAAAGATGCTCAAAGTGACAATCAACATTGTTTAGCCCTGCTAATTTATTAGTGAACTCAATTTCATATCAATCTGACAGGAAATAGGTGTACATTTCAACTAACTGTGAACACAATAACAAGTCCATTTTATTTCGTTTTTTTCTTTCTACAAAACCCCCAAATATCAAAGATTAAAAGATAAAACATGTTCATGAACAAATCCTCAGGTCAATTAATTTGCCATCAAAATCATCAGTCCTCAACAATATTCAAAAGGCTGGTTAGCTTTAGGCTGCATACCAAGTCTTCCTCTTGACTGGCCAATATCTGCATTTTCAATTCCTTCATGCGCTGCGCTATGGAATATGGTTCACTCATTAGGCAGTCTGATTGGTCAACTGTGTCCCCCTCATAGAAACAAGAAATAACATGATTGTTAAATTTCTTCCAAGAACTGGACAAATAAAAAGAATACAAGTACAAAGCGTTCCAAATCCAAAAACATTTTTGTTTGTGAACATGAATGTGAAGCTTCTTCAGAATTTATGAATTATTTGTTGTGTCTGTATGGTGACAGCCATGTACCTGGATAAGAGATAGGGGTTTTGCAAAACCAGCAGTTGTGAGTTGAGGCACCATGACTGCAGGCATGTAAAGTAGGGTTGAGGGCATGAAGAGGGGCAGGGAAAGGGAATTCATGCAGTCCACATCCAGCCAACACTGGAGCTGATCCACACAGCTTCAGGGGATGAGGGAAGACACTTTACATTTCAAATCATTCTGTTTAATTGCAACAACGTAATGGAATACACACTACCCAAGGGGTTTATTTGTTTGAAAAGACCATTAACAAACATGTCAGCCTAAGTTAACTTTAGGCCGTTACTTAAATTGAAATAAAAAACATGATGAAGTAATACATATTTACCTTTGGCTCTGAGCCTTTTCCTCCTTCAGATTCTCAAGGACCTGAAAGGGTAAGAGCTCCATAGAGGGTCTGTTTGTAACGTCCATGGCAGGTGCTGTGGGTTCATGCACTTCAAACACACTCTGAAACAGCCTTTGTCTCAAAGAATTGGGAAATTGGTGTCCCATACCGTCTGGACTTGCCTTTTCACTGTGGTAGTGAGATAAAAAACTTGATTAAAAAAATAAAAGAGGGGGGAACCTACTTTATTAACATTTCAGATTGTAATGCTAGAGATTGATAAATGAGTAAACAACGAGGAACACAGGAAAGGTTTCTCTTTACCACTCTGTGATTTGCTGTTTCTTCGGAAGAATATATGTAGCCACCTTCTTCCACTGCTCAGGGGGCTCAAACACCTTTTGGTGTTCCTTGACAAAATATACCAGGATATCCCCATCCTCTGTCACTGCATCTGAAGACAACATATCACTTTCACATTGCAGTCCCATAGGCTATAAAAAACAGCTTATCACTTAAACTTGAGCAGGGACTTAAAAAAATTATCTATTCAAGTTCAAGTTCAAGTTGTGCTTTATTGTCATTCCGCTATATGCGGGTGCATACAGTGGAACGAAATGTCGTGCCTCACAGAGCCACGGTGCTACATAAGTACAGACATTCAACAGTACAGTCTAACAACAAACAATTTAAAATAAATATAACATTTTTCCTATACATAAACTAAACAGGATACAAACTATACAAACTGTACGAATACTTACCGATGTGCATGTGCATAGAGTATTGTACATGTGCGAAGAATAGATACATATTATTAGAGAGTCTTTAGTGCAGTTTGTGTACACACGGCAGTGTGTATGAAAAGTGGAGTGGGAGTGGGTGAGTGACTAGTGCCAGTTTTCTGATAGTCTTAGTTATTCTGTGGGTAGTCATAGAGGCCCGGAAGAGTTCAGGGCTCTCACAGCCTGGGGGAAGAAGCTGTTGATCAGTCTGGCAGAGCGGGCTCTGATGCTCCGGTATCGTCTACCTGATGGTAGCGGCTGGAAGAGGCTGTGGGAGGGGTGGGTGGGGTCCTTAACGATACTATTGGCCTTGCTGGAGCATTGTGTGTGGAAGATTTCTAGGATTGAGGGGAGAGGGGCACCGATGATCTTCGCAGTTGTGTTCACTGTTCGCTGGATGGTCTTGCGGTCTGCTGCAGTGCAGTTCCCGTACCAGACAGTGATGCAGCTGGTCAGCACACTATCAATGGTGCCCCTGTAGAATGTGGTGAGGATGGGCGGAGGGAGACTTGCTCTCTTCAGCCGGCGGAGAAAGTGTAGGCGCTGATGTGCCTTCTTTGAGAGTGACTTGGTGTTGGTGGTCCAGGTGAGGTCCTCTGTGATGTGCACCCCCAGGAATTTGGTGCTGTTGACTCTCTCGACAGGCGAGCTGTCGATGGTCAGTGGGGGGTGATCCGCGGAGTTCCTCCTGAAGTCCATCACAACCTCCTTTGTCTTGCTCAAGTTGAGGGACAGGTTGTTAGCCCCACACCATTTCGCCAGCTGTGCCACTTCCTCTCTATANCGGCCAGATATATTGTCGGGGCCCGCAGCCTTGCGTGGGTTGATCCTAGATAGGGTCTTCCTTACGTCAGCTGGAGACAGACAGAGTGCCTGGTCGTTGGGGGTAGTGGGTAGTTTTTGTGCTGGTGTGACATTCTGCGTGTCAAACCGTGAATAAAAGTGGTTGAGTGTATCTGGGAGGGATATGTCATCATCACAGGCCTGTGGCAGGGGCTTGTAGTCTGTGATGGTCTGAATGGCTTGCCACAGACTCCGTGTGTCCCTGCTGTCTGCGAAGTGATTGTTGATTTTTTGGGCATATGACCGTTTAGCATTTTTAATGCCGCGGGACAAATTGGCCCTTGCTGTTTTGAGGGCTGCTTTATCTCCCGATCTGAAAGCTTCATCTCTGGTCTTTAGCAGCCCGCGAACCTCTGCTGTCAACCATGGCTTCTGGTTGGCGCGTGTGGTAATGGTCTTTGTAACTGTCACATCATCTGTGCACTTTTTGATGTAAGCAGTCACAGTTTCAGTGTACTCCTGTAGGTCAGTGTGATTGTTATAAGTAGCTGCCTCTTTGAACATGTTCCAGTCTGTGTCCTGGAAGCAGTCCTGCAGTGCAGAGGTAGCATTTTCTGGCCATACCGTGATTTGCTTAAGTATCGGTTTCGCAAGTTTGAGAAGTGGGCTATATGCTGGGATTAGCATAACAGAGATGTGGTCTGAGTACCCGAGGTGGGGGCGGGGTTCGGCTCTGTATGCGTTCCTAACTGTTGTGTAAACAACGTCTAGTGTGTTGTTTCCCCTTGTTGCAAAGTTCACATGTTGGTAAAACTTAGGCAAAACTGACTTTAAGTTTGCATGGTTGAAGTCACCGGCTACGAAGAAGAAGCCGTCGGGGTTATTTGTTTGTTGTTCGCTGATGGCGCTGTATAGTTCACGAAGCGCGTCTTTTGCGTTAGCACACGGAGGAATGTAAACAGCGACCATAACAATGGACGTGAACTCCCTCGGCAGATAGAACGGACGACACTTCACAATCATGAACTCCACCAGCGGTGAGCAGTTTCTGGATATTACCGCAGCATTGTTACACCATTTTTTGTTGACATAAACACACAAGCCGCCCCCGCGAGTCTTTCCAGACAGTGACGAATCTCTGTCCGCTCGGTAGCAGGTTAAGCCGTGCAGTTGAATGGCGGAGTCCGGGATGTTGTCGTTTAGCCATGTCTCAGTGAAGACAAACGCACAACAATCCCTAGCCTCATGCTGGGTAGATAGGCTGAGTTGAATTAGGTCCACTTTGTTTTCCAGAGAGCGAACGTTAGTGAGCATGAGTGATGGAAGAGCCGGTCTTGTGGGGTAAGCCCTCAACCTAGCTCGTATACCTCCGCGCTTACCGCGCTTTTGTCCTCTCTCGCACCGCTTGCGACGCCGCCTTGTGCGGGTAGCATCAGTAGGCGAGGCCGCGGTCTCGAGGTTCGGCTCTAGAAGTAAACAAAGGCCTCGTAGTTTCTTGCTAGCCGCCGGCAGGAGTTTTTGTTTGTATGTTTTTTTGATGTCTAAAAGGCTTTGACGATCATAAATGTATCTGGGAGTGAACTCCCGATGAATCAGCATCGAATAAGCATTGTTTGTAGACGAACAGACGACATTAAACGACATAAAAGCACCGTCTTCGGGCTCCGGAGTAGCTGCTGCGTCCGAACGCCATCTTGGATCCAAGAATCTCTATAATTCTCTAATCTATTATAATTCTCTATAATAGATCTAGAAGATCTATAATTCCCCATCAGCTCCAACATCTTTGTACCAGTGCATCCAAGCATACAACTTTGATCATCTCCATATCATATGGAAAATATATATTGTGTGTGCATTATACAAAAATCCCCCTCTAAGTTTTTGCTATACGTGTGACTGACTGTGGTCAACCATGTAATGCAGTCAACCATTTAATGGCGTAAGCCATACAATGATTAAAAGCGAATAAATATAAAGCTAAACTATTTTGAACTAAAACCATTGTACCTGGGCACACAGGGTCTTCTGATGGCTGCCAGTCTTTCAGCTTATGGTCAATGCATTGGGCTACAATGTCATCCCAAGGGATCTGATGGAAAGAGGGGCCCCGTTTCTCCTCTTCTTCCTCCCACCACCCTAAAGCTGTAGACGAGACGCTGTGTTGGCTCTGCCACCGAACCCTCTCCAGGAGATTCTCTAATTGGGACATGAGAATGGGCTGGCTTGAGTGGGAGTCTGACATCTGATAGGCGTACTGGAATATGGAGGAGCACAGCTGTGGCCATGAATCTGTAAAAGAGGAAGAGCATTTGTGTAGTGTAAAAATGTAAACACAAGGTATTTAAATGTTCCATTTGGATACCATACTCAGGAAGATGAGGAGTACGGGCGCAACAAAATATTGTGATATAGCATCACAATGTCAAAATGTACAACATGTTTTTTAGAGTTATGGCATATGGTATGTTTTTAATGATATGTCCATTTTTATCCTACTAGTGCAAAGTGCCTATTATATAGTCAGTGATTAAGATGTCGGCGAACCGATCCTATGATAAAATTGGTTGCACATACACAGAATCGTGGAATTAAAGATAGGGCACAATGCCTGCAATTATGTCGGTGAAGCACATATTTCTGGAATTATTCATAATGCAGTGCTCATGATACAGCTGGTGATGACAGTTCTTCTCTGTGACTTTGGTAGGCCATTTATATTTCTATATAGCTAATTTAAATAGTCTGTTATCTCTGAAGTACTTGTTCAACCTCCACATCATCTATTTCAGTCAGTTATGCACAATATAAAAACAATTTCCCATTGATCAGAATGTATTGTATTATAAAGACAATTTAACCGAGATCTAGCACAAACATCTAGATGTTTAGTTCATAACATAGTCATTAGGCTTCCATGTACATTAGTAGGGTCAGTTTGATATATTATTGTTTCTCAAATCCCTGTTTGTGACTCGCTATATCCATATCGGTTCAGCTCGCGAGTGCTACTTTTGTGCAGCTCAGTCAATTTAACATTACTGTCAATTCAAACCATTTATCACGCAGCACCTTGTATTTCTCATGCATATCAGATCATCCATTGATCTGCTGGGGGACTTCAACTCCCACGTGGGCAACGACACAGACACCTGGAGAGGATTGATTGGAAAGAACGTCCCCCGCAATCATGAACCTGAGCAGAGTTTTGTTATTGGACTTCTGTGCTAGTCAGTTTACACTCATATTCCTTGCACATGTACAATACTCTTTGCACATGCACATCGGTAAGTATTCGTACAGTTTGTATAGCTTGTATCTTGTTTAGTTAATGTATAGGAAAATGTTTATATTTATTTTAAATTGATTGTTGTTTGCCTGTACTGTTGTATGTCTGTACTTCTGTAGCACCGTGGCTCTGTGAGGCACGACATTTCGTTCCACTGTACGCCCCCGCATGTAGCGGAATGACAATAAAGCACAACTTGAACTTGAACTTGAGTTTGTCCACAACGAACACCATGTTCGAGCACAAGGGCGTCCATCAGTGCACGTGGCACCAGGACCTGTCGTGTCCTCTGACCTGCGGCCGTGTGTCTTGGACATTTCGTTGAAGAGAGGGGCAGAGCTGTCCACCGATCACCACCTGGTCGTGAGCTGGATCCACTGGTGGGGAGGAAGATGGACAGACTTGGCAGGTGGTCGCAGAGGCAAAAACTCGGGTCTGGGAGAAATTCGGGGAGGCCAAGGAGAAGGACTATCGTATGGCCTCTAGGAAATTCTAGAAAACCATTCGCCAACTCAGGAGGGCGAAGTAGTGCTTTACCAACACCGTTTAAAGTGCGGGTGGGGAGCTGCTGACTACAATTGGGGACGTTCGGGGAGAACAGGACCTCATCTCTGCTATTCGCAGATGATGTTGTCCTGACCGCTTCATCAGACCGGGACATGCAGCGTGCACTGGAGCAGTTGGCAGCCGAGTGTCTCCAAATCGAGTCCTTGCCTCAAGTGAAGGAGTTCAATTATCTCGGGGTCTTGTTCATGAGTGAGGGAAGGACGGAGCAGGAGAATGACAGGCGGATCAGTGCAGTGGCTGCAGTCTCTATATCGGACCGTTTGGCGAAGAAGGAGCAGAGCCACAAGGCAAAGCTCTCGATTTACCGGTCAATCTACGTTCCTACTCTCACCTATGGTCATGAGCTTTGGGTAATGACCGAAAGGACAAGATCGCAGATACAAGCGGTCAAAATTAGTTTCCTCCGCAGAGTGGTTGGGCACTCCCTTAGAGATAGGGCGAGGAGCGTGAAGTAGAGCTGCTGCTCCTCCACGTCGAGAGAAGCCAGCTGAGGTGGCTCGGGTATCTGTTTCGGATGCCTACAGGACGCTTTCCTCTGGAAGTGTTCCAGGCATGTCCCACAGGGAGGCAGCCCCGGGGGAGACCCAGGACATACTGGAGGGACTATGTCTCTTGGCTGGCCTGGGAACTCTTGGGGTCCCTCCAGAGGAGCTGGAGGAGGTGTGTGTGGAGAAGGAAGTCTGGGCTTCCCTGCTCAGACTGCTGGCCCTCAACCCGGCCCCGGATAAGCGGAAGAAAATAGATAGATGGAAGTATTACAAGCATTTGATTTAACATTGTTAATTTGTTAAATTACTTACAGATTACACAGAATTACTGGAAAAAGGCAATGAGTGTATATATTTTTGTTGTAATACAATATTTTGGTTTAACCCCCTGAATTAGGATGAATGTCTGTCCAAATATGTATGACTCTTACATTATGTGTGACACAATCTAGTGAACAGGTGCCTTTGTCAGCCATGGTAACATCTCAGTTGTATACAAACTATAAAAGAACTTTAAAGATATTTGAGAGCTGGACATTTAACCACTCTAAAAGCCCCTAACTAAACACTTTACGGGGAACATTTTGGGGTGCACACCTGAAACTGGTCAACAATGCAATTTTCCAAATTTCCCCCATTTTAAGCGCTGTTATATTTTAGTTACTGTACTGTATTGTAGTTCACATTTTCTGTACATTTAATGAATGAATTGCTTTTATAAAAGGACCATTTTATAAGGACCACATGTAGCAGCCAAATCCAAATAGATTTTTTGTTATTATTTACAGCGTTTATCACCGTAAATATAATCAAATTCTGTTGTAGAATGTAGTTTACTATGAAAGTTATATCTAATTTGAATGTCATTTTAGACAAAATGGTGCTCAAAATGCTAGAAATTGGAATGGGATTTCAATTTTCTACATTATCATTAATATAGTGATGCTATTAGATCAAATCTTGTTTGTGCACAATGCGCTACCGATCATACATAACCGACATGCACAGGGACTGGAGTCCCAATGTTACAGTAATAAATAAAAAGATGAATTTCAGAAGAAATTTTACCATTTCCAAACAAGTTACACTTGCCTCTCTAAGTTGCAATATTTAGACCGTGTTCTGACAATAAATAATGAAGAACACGTTTGGCCGGGACATCTCGATCCATCACATCATTGAATGTTTATGATATCCCTGTGTGTTTATACTTTTGACTGAGGACAAGATGTGATCATTGTCATCTGGCAGAAGAATGTTGCTAATGCAGGCTATGCATGTATAGACCAACTGCAGTTTACCCCTCAAGGTGTGTGAATGTTTTTTTTATTACACTTTGCTGAATGATTGAAGGCCTAGACAACAAACATTCCAGTGAAATAGCCACTGACTATCAATACGGAAAGGAATGACAGACTTACAAAGGCCAGTTCAGTTTCTGACTTTGCCTTGGCTATGAGCAAGAAGCACCATCTAGAAATCATTAGGTGCCTGTTTGACTCCATCTGTGCTACAAATAGGGAAAACCGTCTGCAACGTGACGCAAATCACCCACAACTAAACTGGAGTTACAAACTGAAACATGCAACAAATTATTTGTATTTAAGTATCCAAAACATGTTGTTTAATATTGAGTAACTTCTCCGACCCTTTCATAACAAGCCTGAAAACAAAAACATAAAAAACCTGTTGGATCGGCTTGTGGCGTAAAAAGCAGAATGCAGACAACTGCGCCTTTTCACCAGACCGTGTAACATCATACAAGCACTGGTGTTTGTTGTTTACCTGAAGCAGATGGCAGGTCCCAGTCAGGTATTTGCAGGCTAAGGATTGTGGCTCGGAGCCAGTCAAGATGTCGTCCTTTATTCCAGCCCAGATGGGGCACTTGGTCCCGGGTATCAGGCAGGGCAAACTCCCCTGGTGGCCAGGAGAGGCTTGTGAAATGCTGGGAAGAAACCAGCTCTGATAGGTAGGCCAAAACAGCATTGTAAAGCTGGATAACGGACATGGGGTCCTGGTATGGCAAGCCTGCTTTTAATAGTTTTTGGCGGTTCCCATAGATCCTGCTGTTAAACTCTCTGCACAGTCCAGCCTCCACAAACTGTACCAGGGTCTGAGATGAGAGGAGAGGGGGCGCTGGGGTGTGGGCTACAAGCCAGCTCACTGCCTGGCTCACCTGTCGAAAAGGAGTAGTACAAAAAACAAAACAACAACTAAAGATTCCCAGCTTCAGTCCTGCTGTCCAGGCAAACTAAAAGTCAGATGAGCATCATTGTCCTTTTGGCATAGTTGCAAGCGTTGATCTCTATTACTACAACGTGTCAAACCACAGAACCTTTTTGCCTTTTACCAGTTCATTGAATTTGTCTTTTTTCAACCATCCTGATTACTTTACATGGCACTAAATGAGGATAATGTGTACAGGGGTGCGGAATTATTTGGCAAGTTGTATTTTTGAGGATTCATTCGTTTATTGAACAACCAGTATGTTGTCAATCAACCCGAAGACAGTATCAAAGCTGAATATTTCTGGAAGTTGGAGTGGGGCTTTTTTTGTGGCTTCTTAGGATCTTAGGAGGCTTAGTGTGTGTAGGTAACTTTTACTGTGCAGAATTATTAGGCAACTTCCTTTCCTTTGGCAAAATGGGTGAGAAGAGAGAAGTCTAAAATTGTGCGATGTCTTGCAGAGGAGTGCAGCAGTCTTGAAATTGCCAAGCTTTTGAGGCGTGACCACAGAACAATCAAGTGTTTCGTGGCAAGTAGCCAACAGGGTCGCAAGAAGCGTATTTAAAAAGGCGCAAAATAACTGCTCACGAATTGAGGAAAATCAAGCGTGAAGCTGCCAAGATTACATTTGCCACCAGTTTTGCCATATTACAGAGTTGCAACGTTTTTGGAGTGTAAAAAAGCACAAGGTGTGCAATACTCAGGGACATGGCCAAGGTAAGGAATGCTGTAAAACGACCACCATTGAACAAGACACACAAGATAAAACGTCAAGACTGGGCCAAGAAATCTCTTATGAATGATTTTTCTAAGGTTTTATGGTCTTATGAAATGAGAGTGAGTCTTGATGGGTCAGATGGATGAGCCCGTAACTGGATCAGTAAAGGGCAGAGAGCTCCACTCCGACTCAGATGCCAGCAAGGTGGAGGTGGGGTACTGGTATGGGCTGGTATCATCAAAGATGAGCTTGTGGGACCTTTTCGGGTTGAGGATGGAGTCAAACTCAACTCCCAGTCCTACTGCCAGTTTCTGGAAGACACCTTCTTCAAGCAGTGGTACAGGAAGAAGTTGGCATTTTTCAAGAAGACCATGATTTTCATGTAGGACAATGCTCCATCACATGCATCCAAATACACCACAGCATGGCTGGCCAGTAAAGGTCTAAAAGAAGAAAAATGAATGACATGGCCCCCTTGTTCACCTGATCTAAACCCCATAGAGAACCTGTGGTCCCTCACAAAATGTGAGATTTACAAGGAAGGAAAACAGTGCACCTCTCTGAACAGTGTCTGGGAGGCTGTGGTTGCTGCTGCACGCAATGTTGATCGTGAACAGATCAAGAAACTGACAGAATCTATGGATGGAAGGCTTTTGAGTGTCTTCGTAAAAAAAGGTGTCTATTTTGGTCACTGAATTGTTTTTGAATGTCAGAAATACACATTTGTATATTTTGAGTTGTTAAATTGGTTTACCTGGTGAAAATAAATGTGAGATGGGTATATATATATATTTTTAGTTGCCAAATAATTCTGCACAGTAAGTTACCCTACACACACTAAGCCTCCTAAGATAGCCGAAACTAACAAAGCCCCACTCCAACTTCCAGAAATATTCAGCTTTGATATTATGAGTCTTTTGGGTTGATTGACAACATAGTTGTTGTTCAATGATAAAATGTATCCTCAAAAATACAACTTGCCTAATAATTCTGCACCCCCTGTATAAATTGTGGAGCAGATAAACCTGAATAATAAAGATGCATCTGACCGGAGCTGTACCTGTTTTGATCCTTGCAGGTCACTAGTGGTTTCTGGGATATGGATGAACAAATACTTCGATATCAAACCATCCTCAACCAAAGAAAGCAGCATAAGATCTAATCAGGGAAAAGATCATGTTAAATAAGGTTAACATATATTTACATGCGTGGATGAGTGCGTACATATGTATCACACAATTTCACAAGTTGAATCAAAATCCTAGCTACTGTATACAGTGCCTTGTAAAAGTATTGAAACCCCCTGGCGTTTTTTATGATTTTGTTGCCTTACAACTGGGAATTTGTATTTGGATGACGTAATATACATACATAAAATTGGTGATATGTCGGACATTTTATATATGTGTATGTATGATTACTAATTATGCGACTTCTGAAGGTAATTGATCCGAGAACTTTTTTCCTCCCAATAGGAATTGTGACGTATGTATGTGTTCAACCCCTTTGCTAATACTTACACTACCTTCAGATTCATGATTAACGTCCCAATCAATCACTCCCTCAGAATTTACAGTATACACTTGTGCTGTCAGTTTAATAAGTTATGAATTAGTTATTAATGGCGTTATCGCAAACCCATTTTAACAACGTCAATATGTAAATCGCACAGTTAACCCTCTTTTTGGCCTAGCCAACTTTGTAGTTTTTAACTTTGCAGCTCCAATTGCTGCTAAGGGTGGCTCTACAAAGTATTGACTTGGGGAGTAGCAGAGTAGAACAGTTATACATGCTTAAGTTTTTTGTGATATTTCTTATTTGTTTCACGATAAAAGCGATGGCATGTTTTGCAAATTAAATGATTCAACTCCCTACAAAAATCCTTAACGCTTGCACTCTCTTCACATTCTGCAACTTCCCCTGTCCTAAGGGTCAAATAGGCCCCACCTTCAACGCTGAAATAAAGCAGGTTAATTCAATTTTTACCCTGTACCCTTTTGGGCACTGAATGCTGCACATGAATCATTAAACATAGTTTTAAGTTATTCTGGCCCTGAAGAGTACACAAGGGTTAAATCCCTGTTGTAAAGAAAATTAAATAGGAAAACTGCCAAGAGGGTTAAATACGCTTCCAAGGTAATATATGTGGATAGAAGGATTATATTCACATCTGTATTGGTTTGTAGTAGCTGTTTCCTACTACCTTGCTCCAGTTTTTGTGTGTTGTCTAAACAGCCTTCTGGTCCTGGTACCAATATGGCAAGGGGAAGCGAGCAGTGCCAGCCACTAGCATGCTGGAGCTGCTTTAATTGTAGCAGAGCAGAGAGGAGGGGAACATCCTGGTCCTGGCTGTCAGGCTCGGTGGCATGTAGGGCAGGCAGCAGCATTAGCAAGGCCCCTGTACCCTGTAGCTCTGTCTGCTCCTCCATTTTAGACAGACCCTCTTCAGTCAGTGGGCCACAGGACACCTGAGTGAATATTATCCCCAGAAGGGTAATTTAAAACCAAATACAAAATATACTTTTATGGCAGAGCAGGGTAAATAACTACACATATTTTCATACCTTTACACAAACATGGACTTTGTGCGTCTGCTGTTCCTTCCCCCTGAGTCCATTACCATTGTACAGAGTCCTCAGCGAACTGTCTAGCTGCTTCTCTGTGTTCACCATCTCTTCAGGTCTACCCAGTTTCACCTCCAACCAGTCTGACAATATCCTGCCACAAGGTCACACACATCCCACCTTAAGACATGTAGGCCACATTATATTAAATCAATATATCATTATATCCATATTATATTTACCAATATAAGCCCTTTTTAGTGTATTGACTCATGACTTGCCATGGGGGCCACTCACCAGTCTGCAATGTTGGTTACACTCTGATGGACACTGGGCAGGAGCAAGGTGGCCTTCCAATATATCCCATCTGACGGGTTAGGTGTGTTCTCTGCGACCAACGTGAGCAGGTCTAATGGTGTCCACACAGACTCACTGAGGGGGGACATTTTACATTTATTTATCTTACATGAATCTCTGTATTAAGAATTTTGGTGGCACAATTAATTTGAGAACCAGGCACTGTATGATGTTTAAAATGGCCCCTATTCACCAACAAATTAAATGAAATGATCAGTTGTTTATTGAGCAAATCAGCCATATTCTGAATATTTTATAAGCTTAACAAGAGACACTTATACAAAACAAATTCAAAGCAGTTGGAACAAGATATTTTCATGTTGTTCATGGCTACCCAGTGCATTCAACCGTAGGCGGAGTTAGGTTGGTAATAATGATAAGAACAAATACTAGTGCACAGTGAGGATGATGCAGTCAAAATTAAGATGTTAATAAATTTGCTGTAAATTTGCTGTTGCTTCGGTAGGAATTTGTACACATTTTTGCAATGTGCAGACAGTTTCTACATCAGTAAACTTATTAGTCCATGAAACAAAATGTGCAGGTCTATATTGAAAAACATTATCAACTTTAGATTGTCAGCCAACCATCATTCTATCCATAAAAAATATTAAAATACGATCATTCATGTTATTCCAGCAGTTAGCACTGCTAACCTGGCCATATCAGCATTGTCAAAGTGATATGAAAATTAGCTCCTAAACCACACTACACCCACACATTTGTAAACTGCCATTTGAAGGGTGGTCCAGACAGCAGGCTTAAGTCTATGTTGATTATTGATGCCTAAAGTTGGTGAACAAAATGAGTAAATTATAGAAACTACACACCACATTGGCTGACAAATTATTTCCTACACTTGCTTAATAAATCTGCTGGTTTGCTGTCACTTCAGTCTGCTGGATCTAACGGGATGCATGTCTCGTGCGTAATAGGTAATTGTAACTGCATTAGTCATCAGAAAACACGAAGACTCGGTTGGCAGATGGCACAATATCATTGTTTGGGTATGAATCCTGGGATCAACTGCAGCCAAGAGAACGACTGTTGTTTTCGGATACGAGTCCTTTTGATTATTTTGAGAGATCTTAATGCACGAACTCTGAAAATAAAACAAATGAATTACTTTCATCGTTCACTTTCACGAGACTGCTAGGTTTAGCAATGTGAATGATCTGCATTTTTGATAAGCTATATCAATCTTTGATTTGTTTGAGATTAGTTTTTTTTTAATTACATTAGTCAATTTTTTACAGTCCAGTGCAGTGTAATTGTGTGGTGAGCAACATACATTTAAAATCATACAAAGGTGATGTTGAAGTTTGAAATGATGTTTCACAGGACACCACAGTGCCCCTTGAACTTCTCCACGATAGACACGAAAATACCGTCATTCGCATTGACATATGCAGCCATTATATGCAGCCTCACCACACAAAAATTGCCTTGCGCCTTACGCCTGGAACACAATGGCTGCGAAGCAACCTGAATCACCGGAAAGTGCCACGGCAGGCTACAAATGCTGCGAGGCTGTTCACACCAGACATTCATTTCTTCAAGCCAGTCACCTCTGAGCTTTCCTTTTTCACAAGTAACGCTGACATTGTGCGTAAACATGGTACATAAACATGGCATAGGCTATATTTAGGAAACATGTTATTCCAACACAAAAGCATCCCAGCATTGATCCTTTACGTTATACTTGTAAAATTGGTGCTGGGGGGGAGGGTCAAACAACTCCCTGTGCTAATTACGGAGAAGTAATTAGATGAACATCTCCTTGGGTTTGTCCGCTGATATTCAAAATCGACACGGGGGTTCTTCTCTTGATAGATTGTAGACTGCACGTGTATGTAGTGTGCAACACGAGACAACTCATTTCTCTTTGCCAATAGACATACCGTTCAAAAACAACTACGGGCATGCTAGCTCAACAAATCAATGTGTCCATTTTAATTTGTTTTTACCAGTATAATGACATGAAATTGACATTCATTACCAGCATTTTGTAGTTAGGCTTTATATAGGGTGAATATTGGTATGTAAGTATGTATTTAATGTATTTATGCATGTATTTAATAAATAATTAAAATCTACAACTTTACAAATGTTCACAGTAATCTACAATTAATCTAATAAAATCTCAAAACATCAATCACTATGGTGTATTTAATCCTGCCACCAAATCCGTAAGCATCTTGTGCACACCTGATTCTAATAAGTGGGTCCTTATCAAGCTCTGTGGAAGCTTGAAAACAACACTTTATTAGAATCAGGTGTGTTGGAGCAGGGAAACATCTAAAACGTTCAGAACAGTGGCTCTCGAGGACCAGGGTTGCCTACCCCTGTTTTAGAGGATGTCCATCCTTTTCCAAATCACATTCACCACTACCAAGAAGTGAATGATGTGTTTACTACTATAGTGCATAAAGCTATGTTTAAGATTGAGAATTACATTCAAGACCAAGAGGACATGGTAAAGAGGTAGACTTCATTAACTCCTAAGAGGTGAAACGCTTGGTGACGAAGGCGGAGAAATGTGCGTCTAGTGTGAACAGCCTTGCGCCAGTCATAGCCGATCATGGCACTTCCAAGAGCTTCGCAGCCAGTGTGTTCCAGGCGTTGGCTGCGAAGTGCTGCAGGAAACCATGCTCTAACCGTAGCCCTGTCTGGCCATACTGGAGTTTTGCTTGACTGTTATGGACCCTGCTTGAACTGTGACTGCCCTGTGATTAAACCCCTCCTCTGTGGTTGGATCCTGATAAGAATCTATTCTTGTTACAGAAATGCAGTAATACAGTCTTGTATTTTATGTATTGCATAAACATATAATATTGTTCCTGTCATGTGCCCATTTTTGGCTTTCTATAGCCATCCATATCCTTTTGGTTCACAAAATCTGTGGCTGCAGTGCTTAGTGGAACTCAGCCAGCTCAATGTGGCTGAAAGATTCCCATGCAAAACTGGTGGCAAAAATAATTTGTTTTGAATCTTATCCAAACATGTCAAAAGCAATACCACACATTCTTTGACAGGGAACAGACACCTGAAAAATTATCACTTTGCAGAGTGCCCAGTTCTCAAGATTGTCAACAAACAATAGCTACCCTAAAAACCCCACTTTCTCATATTTTAGTATAAATGAGCAAGAACTTGCAAAAAGTCATACTTCAACAGCTGCTGGTGGTTGATGTGGACTGTCATCTGATGGACAGCGTCTTTTCTCATTTTCAACAATCTGGAGAAAATTGTATATTACATTTCAATATATGCAGATTTTCAAATATGTATGCTGTGAGACATTGTGACTCCATTTCGGAGCGGAGTTCCGAAATGGAGTCACATTTCAATTTCAACACTGGAAGTTGTCAGCACTGAAGAACTGAAGCTGAAAGACTTGGTACCTGGTGCTAGACAGGGCCATGTAGCCAGTGTTACCCAGGCTGACCAAGCCTCGGGCAAGATGCTCCATGGACTGCCTAGAAGGGGCGCTGGGGGCCAGGGCTTGGAGTTTGTAGAGAGGGTCTACGTAGCATGGGGCAGCGGGGAAGCCTCGCATCTGTCTCTTTAACTGTCTGCGCACGGCAACTACATCATGCCACCTGAGGAAGCAGGCTGAGGTGTATTACTGTGCAAAAACTGCAGACAGAACTCTCCAAATCACAACAATAAAGTAAAATGAGTTTAGTCTGTCAAATATAACTTAGAATTAAAGATTGCCTTCTGATGTATTTGTGTATACGCTGTAGCTCCACTTGCAAAACGTCCTCAACCAGAAGGACAAGCTCTTCTTTTAAAGTCTCATCCACCAAGTTGGTACACACTTGGTCTGTGCAGTGAGCAACACATGTCGCCTTCTCTTCCAATGCAAACCTGACAAAGACAAATATCACAAATTTAAACTACAAAATGTTCAACTACTTAAATTAGCGAATTTCACAATTTCCATCATGCTTGATGTTCATGTCCCTTGATTTGTGACAACAAACCACACAAGTTAAAAAATCTCCTGTATTGGAGAGAAATGCAGGTTGGACACCAGTTTGGAATTTGACAGCAGTGTCTGATCTGAGTTGAGGATGTAGCTTACTGAATCTCAAAAGCAGCAGTCTCATGAATGCACTCAGTCAGAATCTCTTGACTGATCTTAGAAAAGAGGGAGTCACTGAACTGGGCAAGGAAGGCCTCATGCTCCTGCTTCCTCCTGACATGGAGAGAGGAAAAGTAAATTATAAAATAATAGGTTTTTAATATAAGGGATTTAGCATTTAATTTGATAAAGGTAGATACATAAATGCTCAAACTGCTCAGTGTTCACTGAGGTCAGATGCAATCACCTTTGGTTCCATAGCAGCCATTTACATAGCCAACAATATAAGTGTTACAATATTATACTACTACTGACTAAAACGAAAGATGACCTCAACCTGATTTCCTCCATCTCCAGTTTCTTTGCTGCAGTGATCTGTTCTTCCAACTGAATCTCAAACGCAGACACTTCTTTGAGGACCTGCTCCAACACCTCACTTACCATCACTTCCACCTGCCCACTGCTCTCACTGGAAACATAGATTTTGTATTAATTCAACAGCTGTTACCAACCTTGACATACACTATATTGCCAACAGTATTTACTTGTGTACCTTAACACAAATATGAATGTGAGTGACGCCCCATTCTCAAACCATAGCATTTAATGTCGTCAGCCCACCCTTTACAGATATTTCTCCAATTCATTCTGAAGGTGTTCTATCAGGTTGAGATCAGGACTCTGTGAAGGCCAGACAAGTTCTTCAAAACCAAACTTGTTCATGCATGACTTTACGGCCCTTGCTTTAGGCCTTTGGGATGAATTAGACCGGAGACTGTGAGCCAGGCCTTCTCATCCAACGTCAGCGTCAGACCTCACAAATTTCCTTCTGAATAATGGTAAAAAATTCCCATAAACACACTCCTGACAGTGGTCAATGCTGACTAACAGTGTCAGGATAAAAAGCTACTTGCTGTGAAACTGAGCATTGCCCTTACTTTTTATTTCTAAATGTATGGAATACATACCATAGTCAGTGGAAGTCTGCACTTACTTGAGAGCAGACATGGCATAGTCTGCCCCTGCTCTGGCAATTTCAGACACCACAGCCTCAAGCACTTCCTCCACCACACCCTCCAGCTCAACTAGGATTTCCTGGAGAAATTAAATGTTCAATGCAAAAATGTAAAAAAGAAAGGTAGATTGGTCACAAAACCTCAGTTGTATTTGACTTGCCTCATCAGAGTACACAGCTACTGGTTTTGCTGAGGATGATGGAAGCTGTATGGGAGGCAGCTGAACCACAGGCTGGACCAGCTGTTGGGGCTCTGTCTTAACAACTGAAGGCTTGAGGGGCTCAGGGGCGAACTTGGACTCCCCAAACAGCCTGGGCTCATCCAGCATCTGGGGTCTGATTTTGGCCTCAGACTGGGCCTTGACCTCTGGCTCCAGGGCTAAAACTGGCACTGTCAAAAAACGTGGTCACAATGAAAAAGATGGTTTTTAAATAAATGATTTCCGATGTTTATTTATTTTGTTAATTTAAATGTATACATAGTTCTTTTTACAGATTATTTAAATACAATTTTCTACTGCCTACAAATTATTTATAGTCAGGCCATGCTTGGAACTATGATAAATTTACTGTGCTAGTAGTACTATTTCGCATAAATTCTTTACTTGCTGATCTCAAGTGGCTGGTCTTGAGGGTAGAGGTGGTAGGCTCTGTCTGGGGCCCAGTTCCCCGGAACTTATTGTGTGAGTCAAAGCTGCACACTGGAGTGTGCTGGGTAAGATTAGGGAGTGGACCTCCATTAACCACCTCCCCAATCAGCACAGTCCTCTTGCTCATTATGGCCTCAGACTTCCTCTGATGCAGCAAAACATCCGGATCCTGGTAGGTAGCCCGACTCAGCTCCACCATACTGCAGGAGGTATATGCCCACAAATCCTGGGTCACAGCTCAGTTGAAGACATTATTCCTCTAACTGCATGAGGTGTGCGTGGGGAAGGTTGACTAACCCATCACTGATATTAAGTCCATGCTGTTGGATGAAGTCTGCGGCCTCGGCTGTGTTACGAAACATGAGCATCCTCACCATGTCCTCGATGGGGAATATGGTTGACCTCTGGGAGCCCACGGTGTGAGCAATGTTAAGAGTCTTCAAAGCCTTATCCCTCACCTACCAATAAAAACACATGAATTAACATACCTGGACAATGAGGGAACAATACGTTGCAATTGATCATTTGTATAAAAGTTGTGCCCCTGTAAAGTGGGTTCATAATTCAAAGTCTTCTACACTAATTACAGTCACGGCAGACATAGCAGAAAGTGATGGGTATCTGTCTTAACTTAAAAATGTATGCGGATTAAGGCTCTTATTTTTATTAAAAACTGGTCCATCTCATAAAATCTGAATATCATGACAAAATGCCAATATTTTTGTCAGCTCAAAAGATCAAACTCATATACAAGTCATTACTCAGAGTGAAATATTTCAAGCCTTTTCATACTGATGGATTATAGACAATTAAACCCTAAATTCAGCGTCTCCGAAAATTAGAACGCTACATAAGATTGTTTAAAATACCATTATTTAAATTGAGACGTCAGGCCTGTGAAAAGTATATTAAGCTCTCTGCACTCAGTACTTGGTTCGGTCTCCTTTTGCACTAATTACTGCATCACTGCAGCGTGGCATGCAGGCAATCAACCTGTGGCACTGCTCAGGTGTAATGGAAGCCCTGGTTGCTCTGATAGCAGCTTTCAGCACATCTGCATTGTTTGGTCTGGTGTCTCATCTTCGTCTTGACAACTGCCGATAGAATATCTTTGGAGTTCAGGCCAATCGAGCACAGTAACACCATGGTCATTAATTCATCTTTTAGTACCTTTGGCTGTGTGGGCAGGTGCCAAGACCTGCTGGAAAATAAAATCAGCATCTCCAAGAAGCTTATCAGCAGAAGGAAACAAAGTGCTCTCAAATGTCCTGGTAGATGGCTGTGTTGACGTAGCCTGGCATTGCCATCCTACGTACTTCTGCTCAATTTCACTTCTGTAGTAGATCTGGACCTGATATATCCGCTTAGGTTTTCACCAATCAGATATCTGAAGGCTCCATCAGCGAACAGAGAAAGTGACAGTGAACAATGTCATTGATGTAACGCTAGTTTGAGTTGTAGTTCTGTAATGGCGGCAGAAAAAGATGCAAGCGAAGCCATTCATTCAGTTGTGGCAATCCTACCGAATATCCAGAACTTAAAGCCGGAGCAAGAGCGGCCTTGGAGTTTTGTTGGTGGCCATGATGTTGTGACCCTCTTACCCACGAGGTTCAGGAAATGTTTGATTTTCCAGCTCGCCTCATTAATTGTGAAGGAGCTGGCTAAGGAAAATGCTAACCATGCTAAGCCGATAGTTGTCATCGTCTTCCCACTTTTTGCACAATTTGAACAGTTGTACATGATTGGTAATCTAATCATCTATACTGATGTTTTGGGGGATATAGGTGTGGATATGCAACATGATTCAGTAGGATATTTGACTTATCCAGAACTCTACTGCAATTGCTACTTTGACAATGATAGTGATAAGTCAATTTAGTGATTCTTGTGATGAACAGAAAACTTACAACCCCTTTGAATACTCGTGCAGGAACATGGTTTGTGTATTAGTTGTACATATTGTTGTAAATGTGTTGCAATTTGTTATATTCTGCATAACTGTAGATGTCCTAAATAAAAGAGAACCATCATATACTTGAAGGACTATTTAAAAAGGTATAAAAGAAGCGGAAAGATATTCTGTGACAAGGTGTTTAGCGTACCTCTGCAAATTGAGAAAGAATAGTAATAAAAATTATTTAACATCATATGCGAGGATAATTAGTGTTTGTGTTTGTGTAGCGATGACCTCAGCCTTTTTGGATTGTTAAAGAAAATCCATTCAAGAATTTGGGGGAGTTTCACACAACATTTACACCAACATTCCAAATAGGCATTCTATGATAGCACTTGAAAGCTGCACCATTACAAACCAGGCAAGTAACTGATTAAATTGCAACAGTCCTCCAGTCTTTCGGAATGCAGCCATTCCCATAACTGCTTATAATTTATCTTGGACAGAATTTTTCTGTCAAAGTCAAGAGACTTTTTGTAGGACCTGTGGATTGTGTAGAAGGTGTGGGGTTTCCGTCTCTCGTCAGTGGAATGGTCTCCTGTCTCCCTCATCCTTCCACATAAAAATATATGTATTTCGCAGTAGCGTGGTAGTCACTGCACTGCATGGGTGGCAGACCCAAAACGACCAAAAGCAGCATTTTGTGAATGATTAGACCCAGCTTTGACAGTTGATTGTATACATTATCACTTGCCTAATTGTTCCTTTAAATAAAGATTTCCAAACATTCCGCTGCTCAATCAAACTTCTTGTTTACAGCCTAAGTGGCGACATTCTGGCGAAAGACGTACGTTGCGACCAAACGTTAGCAATTGGTTAAGGCAGATCCAGAGTGGCTCTGGGCAAATCCAATAGTTTTAAACTCCAGAGTATCCACCTTAACAGAAACAACGTTTGTCGATGGAAAACTCCCAGACTCTCTGTGGAGATGAAATGCACTAGAGTCTGGTAAGGACCAGGCTAGCGTTGACAGTGGACTTGAGGAAACAGTGTACCAGCACCAGCAGTTGACATGGTAGCCCAAATCATCGCAGACTGTGGAAACTTCACATTGGACTTCAAGCAACGTGGATTTTGTGCCTCTCCACTCTTCCTCCAGACTCTTGGACCTTGATGTCCAAATGGTATTTAAAATGTACTTTCATCTGAACTTTGTACCACTGAGCAACAATAAAAGTATTTTTCCTCCACAGCCCAGGTAAAACGCTGTCTGTTGCTCAGAAGTGGCTTGACACGAGGAATGTGACATTTGTATCCCATTTCTAGGATTCATCTGTGCATAGTGGCTCTTGATGCGCTGACTCCAGCCTCATTCCACTTCTTGTGAAACTCCCCCAAATTCTTGAATGGATTTTCTTTAACAATCCAAAAAGGCTGAGGTCATCGCTTTTGCTGGTGCACCTTTTCCTCCCACACCTTTTCCTTCCAATCAAGGTTCTATGACTATATTTGGATACAGCACTCTGAACAACCAGCTTCTTTAACAATGACCTTTTGTGGCTTAACCTCCTTGTGAAGGGTGTCAATGACCGTCTTCTAGACATTTGTCAAGTCAGTAGTCTTCCCCATGATTGACAGTAACCTATACAGGTGTTTTCACTTAATTAGCTAATCAGGGTGTGACACCATGACTTTCTGATATTGAACTTTTTCACAATATCCTAATTTTCTGAGACACTGAATTTGGGGTTTTATTGTCTGTAATCCATAGGGATCAATATTTCATAAATTAAAGGCTTGAAATATTTCACTCATTACTGTATAATGAATCTACAGCATGTGTTTTTGACTTTTTTAACTGAATGACAGGAAATGTTGCCATTTTTCATGATGTTCTAATAAGATGTACTTGTAAACTTGTATTTATTCAGTAAACATGAGGAGGGTTACATCCAATCTTGTTGTACAGTTTAAAATGACAACGATATTCTATTCTAAACAATATGGTTTTTAGTAACTAAATATGTAATCAATTATTGTGCCTGTAGCAGTTCTTCTTTGTTATCTGCAACATGTTGCACAACTTCTTGTATGTATAGTAGCATAACACCCAAGGTAGAATATATTAATAGACCTAAAATGGCTTTCTCTACTTTTTTCATTTATTATTGAGCCCACTGTCCCTTACTTCTAATACTGATAATAGCAGTGAGTATTCCACATCAGGTAAATACACCAGTAGTGTATTAAACCACAAAAAAATGAGTGCAAGGGTTTGGTTCTGACCTGATTGAAATATCTGTGGAGGAGACAGCCAGATAGGTACGAGGCGGATTTCACAAGCTTGAAGAAGCGCACAAAGTTGTTACTATTAAGTGTAGCAAAGGCCTGGACCGCAAACTTCACCTCTGGAGAGTTCCGGACCTCATCACGAAATTGCTGCACCTCCCTAGGTGACAAAATAAATGATAATATGCAACCAAATAACCACACAATGTGCCAGAAATTAAACAGAAATACCCCAAAAAGGTGTTGTGTCTTATCGGTGACTGACCGGAGAATGTCTCCATCATTTAGTTTGAGCAGAACACTGTACTGGCGGAATTCGGCCTCTTGGGGGCAGAAGATACCCCGATTGGCTAGGTCCTGGTACATCTCTTTAAGGCTCTGCATACACTTGGTCAGGTTTTCATTATTTATTTTAGCGTCAAAAGACATCATGGGCTCCTCGCACAGGTGATGAGCACAGTGCAAATGGAAGCGGGCACACTTCTCAATCAGTGACACAGTCAATGGGTCACACAGGTGTTGTTGGGTGATATCCTAGTAGGTAGAGAGAAAACATTTAGACATGCATCAATACATGGGCCAGAATTAGGAGTAGAAGACAGGGATCTGATCTTAGTAGAAACTTAATAACTATAAAAACATAGCATAATAGAAAATATTTTACTTCCATTTATTTGACAAACAATTCATGTTTCTACATATTTCTCTTAATAGCAAAACTAAAGGTCATTATGCATAGAAGCCACATAGGTTATCAAACTACTTTTCATAACATCATACCACATTCATGCCAGATGTGTTGCCACTTAAGGCAACCTTGAAAAGAAGCACTGATTCTTACAAAGAACTTCACTATAAATACATCCTTCGGTTCTGCATACCTACAGAATGCAGTTACCATACAATTAGTGTGCAAAAGCCCTGACGGCAAGCCATTGTGAGCTTACCTTACGAATACCACGGGTCCTGTTCCAAACAAAGTCATACCAGTCACGGTAATTGTCATGGCTCTGATCCATGATCTGGCTGACCAAATAGTCCATTGTCATGCTGAGGACAGTAAGGGGCCGCAACTCATGGGGCAAGGGCTCCTCTTGGTCAGCTGACGAGCGACTGTATTCTTTGATGGCTGCCACGTGGTCCACCTGCTCAGGATGAGTAAAATGGAATAGGAGATGGCACACAATAAATAGCATATTATAAAGACCTAAATCAACTACAACTGATGAGGTAGGCTTAGATAATGGATTAGAATTACTACAGTTTAATCATTGGTGATTTGACCAAGTTCCATCTGTCTTAGAATGTCCAGAAGGATGAATCAGACGTCACCATCTCTGTGTTGGGGATGACCTCATAAGCGCTGAGCTGGTTGCGTGTTTCTCTCATGTAGCGCTCCTTCTCTGGACACATGTCTGGACACGTCCCCACAAACACCTTTGACAGGTCCAGGTCTGTCCGTTTGGGCCGCCCTGAACCACCACACAATAGATCAGCTATATCTTCCTCGTTTAACTAACATAACATGTCCACTGGTCACTAATGCTTTCACATCAAGTCAACCAGTCTGACCAGGTTGGTTAATTTGTGGGCATTGTCACCAGTGATTTGGTCCTGTTACAAATTGTGCTCTCCTGATTAGCTATAAACCATGTGAATTTTATTTGCATGAAAGCATTTCAGTGTTTTTTCTTTGGCCTTAGTGAAGATGTTTTTTCAGCAACATGCAGCGACCCATTGTATTGATTAGTTAAATTAAATCACGGTCCTATAAAATCTTTACCAGTGAACTGGGAGATTCGCAGTAGGCAGACCAATTTACCTTGACGGAGGATCTTGTCCTTTTGTTCCAGAAGGCGGTACTTCTCCTCAGGTGTGTCTGCCTGCTGACCAATCAGGTGGAGGAGGGAAGAGGGAACTGAACAGTCTGAGACTTGTCCTTCAGAACTAGTTTCCAGTTGAGGTTCACTGTCAAACTGTAAAGACTTGCCAACAGATGACTTCCCTGGTGAACTGAAAAGATGAGACCTTTTTGTAATGTACAGAGATCATTCACAATGAACTGGTGTCTATCCAGTTCTCACAAAACAAATTACTGAAACTGTTTATCTGGTTACCTGAAGTTGATGGGAACCTTTGGTGGGGGTTTTCTCAATGGGGAAGACAGGAAGCCCCCCAATCTAGGGTCTGTGGTCTGTGACCATCTTTCTGGTGATCTCTCGCCTTTGTTCCCTGTATCTGCAAATAACACGACAAATACATTTGCAATAGATAGGTAGGGAGGCAGAAACATTTACAAAATACGTCCTTTTTGTGACAAAGTACTGATTTACTGATACATTTGTTTGTATCATTTTGGTTTGGATTTTTTTTGTAGACTTACTTTTTTTTTTTCTTTGCCAGAAGATGAGTAACTCATGTTTGTGCAGAAGTTTGCCTTTCTTTTTTGCCTTTGCTGCTGATGTCTAAATGCAATATGTTCCAGAGGAATGTTTGCGGAATTAGGGTGCAATACAATGATATCATTCATGTAAAGTCAAATAGCAGAGAAAATTCAAATGCTAAATGTATTTCCACACATTTTCGTGTAAATGCAATGTAATATTTTAATACATTAAAAAAACTTTTTGGTCGTAACTAGCTCTGCAGGACACCATTTTGTTCTCACATGATCTTGGAAGTGCACAGTTGCCAGATTCTTTTGAGGCCGACACAAAATCCTACTAATCTTCCCAAAGCGGCCAAAGTGCTTCTCAAGAATATCTTTCCTGTTGAGGTTGGCTGGGACATTCTTGCACTGGATGTTAGTGGCATCTGTAGGAGACAAGCCCCCTAGCCTATCAATGCTGTCCCCAAGTTCGGCTCGCCTCAAGGGGGTCTTGGTTTCAGACTCTTTGTCAGGGGTTTCCACTGACCCTTGAAGAAGATAAAACATGAAACAAGTATAGCACAACAGTATTGCAATTTATACAACAACAAATAAATCCTGTTGAAAGAGAAGGCAGGTTAATTATCCTGGAAGTAGATCTGTCAGGCTTCAAACTTCACAAAAATGGAGTGGAGGTGTTGTAAGTCTAATGATTGGACTTGTCTACATGACTTAAAATCTTGGCAAGCAGACATGTGGGAACTATGTAATTAAATTTTGCAAACTAATTAGAAATTATTTTCGCCAGACTGATGAAGAATGATAAGAAATAAACCAGACAGATTGCTTTATTTATGACAAACTACAATCCTCTAGCATTATTAGAAACAACATCATCTGCTACAGAGTGCAGAAAATATGTATATTAAGGCTTACCTTTCTCCTCTTCTTTCTCTTTGGTCTCTCTTATGAGAACTGATCCACTGGCCTGTGTTGTGGTTTTGTGGATCCTCAGGGCCAGCATGTCTGTAATCTCCGTCTTCCCCAACTCTGGTTGCTTCAGCTCCCCCTCCTCTTTCAAAAGCTCCTTCTGCACCACATTGCCCGTAGACTTCATTAGCCCTGACATGGCGCTACGGAAGAGCCCGCCCATCTGAGCACGGGACCTCAGGAGGGGTCTCTTTGGAGGGTGTCTGGGCTCGTCTATACCAGCACCGGAGTACTCCTCGTTGGTTGAATTTCCTGCAGAAGTACTGGAAGCCACAGGTTCCTCCTTTCGCTTGGTCCCTTTCCCTAGCCTACTGAAAACCGTTGGCTCAAATGCACTTTCTTTGTCTTCATCTCTATCCTCAGCGCTCACTGGGCCCTCTGTTTTGGCTTTTGAGTCCCTAAATGCCAAGGTGTTTGAAATGGCTCTTCCAAAATGACCAACAGGCAGCACTGGTTGGGAAAGGATGACTTTTGGCACAAAGCTGAAGGAAGATGGGGTTTGGGGGGCTGACTGCTGGCAACCAGTTTCTGTGCCGACATTGGTGTTGGTGCTGCATGGAATGCCTGGTTGAGAGAAGGTGAACTGCAGCATGCTGGAGGTTGCATTCGTGGTGAGGGGGTCATTCCGGCCAATACCACTGCTGGGGGCAGAGATCGCAGGGGTTGCCGCTGGCTGTGAGAAGCTGAAGCCAACAGGATCATTGGTCAGCACACAGAAGCCAGAATTGATGGACCCACTGCTGTCCATACTGTTTGATGATGGCTGGGAATCACTGCTGAAGGGAATTTCTGATGCAGCCGTAGGTTGAGGGTTGGAAGGCTCAGGGCTAACACTGAAGATAGGCTTGAACAATGCCTCATTGCATGGTTTAAAGATGAACGCCGATGTCTGAAATCCTTTGTTATGAACTCCACTGGGAGCTGTGCTAAAGGAGCTGGGCGTGGTGTGTGGAAGTCCAAAGGGAGTCTGACTGTAGCTCATGGGCTGTCCTGACCCAGAAGAGGGGGTATAACCAGGTGAGACCTGAGAAATTTCAGGAGGGAGGCTGAAACCTTGGGTCTGCTGTCCAAACTCAGAGGGCTCCCCAAATGTAGATGTTTGTCCAAATGCAGGGGTCTGTCTAAATACAGAACTCTGAATGTTCCCAGTTAGCTGGCTATATGATGGCTGAGGACCACTAAATCCAGTGCTACTATGTCCCAACAATGTCTGACCAAAGGCTGGAGGTTGGGTCATTTTGGAAAACGTAGAAGACGGGGAAGAAGCATGGTCAAGCCCACCCCTGTTCCCAAATAGAGAGCTCTGCCCCAAAGATAGTCCCTGCCCAAAGGCAGGTGATTGCCCAAACACGGAGGTTTGTTCTGAGGTCGGCCCAAAGGCTGACGGCTGACTAACAGCAGATGACTGTCCAAACGTTGCAGTTTGTCCAAAACTTGTCCCCTGGGAAGAGGTAGTAGATCCTGGCTGCCCAAAGGACTGGAACATGCCCGTCTTGTTAGGGTCAGGGGACTGGAAAGCTCCACCTTGTAGTCTTCCAAATGTACTGTTATGATTCATTTTAACATTTACAGTATTTCCTTGAGTGTAAGTGTGTAATTTCATGAGCACATAAGGCTCTCAAAAGGTGGTAGCTATTGTTAATGAAAGAAATTATGAATGGCTTTTTGATGAAGGCCTGTAGTTGTGCAAAAACACGACTAGAAACACCAAAATGTGTCAGTTCATCCAAGTCCGCTAGATATTTGAACGTTCGTGCAATCAGCAAAACTCAGAGGAAAACAACGGCCGCCAACAATGAGTAGAACAAAGACATTCCATCAATGTCCAAGGTAAATTCAACATTAAAAATACTTGCACTCTAAAATGCTTTACAATTGACGCACACGTTGTACAGGTGCACTAGCCTAGAACGTTCAATGAAGCGTAATTCAACATTTTGAGTCTAAGGAAATACATCTCACCCTGCCTAAAACCACCTTCGGAATCGTTGAATTTAAAGCGATTCAGTTTTTAGGAGCGGCAGTTAGTTTCGGTATGCCCAGCACTTGAGCTACCTTGCTAAAGAGTAGCTATCAGGTTTTCGCGAATAATGGTTCATCCCAGCTCGTACATTTACACAATATGTCGCAGTAAAGTTGTAATTAAAAACATAACGACTACTTTACCTCACACGATGGCCCTTTGCAACGTTACGTTAGTGGATAACTTCTGACATTAGTAAATCCTCAACGAATCAAACCTTCACGATGGAATAACGTTACATAAAGATGGCGTCCGCGATATTTTGAAAACGTCGGGTAGTTTTTTGTCCAAATTTCCAGCTTTTGATTGGCAGCCTACTAGAAATGATAATTTTGTAATGACATTCTTCTACTTCTATATCCGTCCTTTACTATGCATTTTATGCCTTAAAAGGCGGGGAGCTACAACTTAGAATTTCTTTTAAAAATCTATGACGGAATCATTATTCTCCTCGCCATTTTTATTTTTTCCGGTCTCGAGTCTGAAAATACGTTTCCGGTTTAGCGAAAACGCGTTCAGAATAAGAGCAATGAATGCGCCTCCATAGTCTTTGATGAGCTCATGGCCTGAGGCGTGCCAAAACGTTAATTCGTTGGTGCAATGCGAGTGACTAGTTAATTACATTAATGTATTGTATTGTAAAGTTTTATATGTTTATGTATGTTTGTATGTAGAGGAGAAATCAGTTGCCCAAAGACTAAAAGTGACAACTTCAGCGTGGTACGCTTTGTCATATAGCACATTTGCTTTAGTTTGCAAACTACAGCTGAAATGAAATTAGTATCACTCCTGTCAACGAAAATATTTGTACTGGCGCCTGTCCGTTGATCTTATGCTGGTCTATTTGTAAACTTTGAGGCGTGACAAAGTTACAGACCAGAGCCAAAAAATGTGGCTTTTGGAAACCGACCGTTTTACAGTAGCAGTTTCAAATTGTGAGATTTGCGAAGGAAAGAGGTGTCAATAGACTTTGAGGTTCATTTTATGTCAATTTTACCCACCTGTCATTATTTAACCATCACAAGGTTTTGCACTCAAGGACCCCTTTAAAGAGATATCTTGTTATGTTGTTTTATTCTATCAAATCCAGTGAAAGTTTCAACAACCAAAATATTCCCCTAATATATGTTTTACTGTTCTTAAATCTGGCTTATATAATATTTTTAAGAATATCTAAAAAATTTAAGTCAATCATAAGTTGAGAATCTATTATTCTTTCTCTTTATATATATACACACACATATATACATATATACATGTATACATATATATACATATATATATACACATATATATACATATATATATATATACGTATATATATATATATACGTATATATATATACGTATATATATATATATACATATACATATATATATATTGGTCCGTTGTGGCTACACTGCCGAATATCCAGACATTAAAGCCGTAGTAAGAATATTTGGGATTTGGGAAATGTTAGATATTTCAGCTCGTTAGTCGTGAAGGAGTTTGGCTAAAGTGAATACGAGCGATTGATTATGGCAGATACAGAGTGGCTCTGGGTGGACCCAATAGTTTTAAACTTCATCTGAATACCCGCCTTCAAGGAAGTTAACACTTATTGATGGAAAAAGCCCAGACGTACGAGAGTCTGATAGGACCAGTCTACTTCAGTGCGCCATTTGAGCATTTTCTATATCAGGTCACCATATTTAGCTTTATGCTAGGTCTTTATTTTTTATTATTATTTTTCTTCGCCACATCAATATAAGGTGTAAAACAAATTTTTTTGTACCAGTTGACAGTAAATGTTGTAGTCGAGTTTTGAAATGGTATACGTTAACACAACTGTATCCCTGGAGAGTTCGTCCTTTATTTTGAAACTATTTGCAGAGATCAACCGGAAACTAAATGGACACTAATCTCACACCGAAGCAAGTACTCGTATGAATTTTGCTGGCCTATTCTTTTCGAATGAAAAGGCATTGTCCTGAATTGTATATAAACCGTCAGATTACAAATAATTTAACATATCATATTATATATTTCTTAGAAAATACAAATAGGAAGTTTATCTGAAACCTACTGGAGTTCACCTTGAATGAACGGACAAACTATCTGTAATTAATGCATTAGTGTAATGCGCTAATTTCTAACAGCTTTAAAATGAGTGTAGTTCTTCGAAATCTCCAGAAAGTTGTGCCATTACAACGTGCTACACTACGCAAAGATGTTGATACTCTAAAACACATACTAGGGGTCCAAAAATTTGATATAGGTATAATCTGCGTTGATAACCGTAGAATTCAACGGATTAATAACATTTATCGGAGAAAGAACACCCCCACGGATGTCATTTCCTTTCCTTTCCACGAGGTAAATTAATGGGGGACATGCAGCTAAATCTCTGGTGATTAGCTTTCGTGTATGGGGCCACCACTGAGTGACATGTTGTTAATGATTGTTCACTTTCTAGGACTTGAGACCAGGAAGGTTGCCATGTCCCATTCACCGAGATGAGTTTAACCTTGGAGACATTTTCTTGGGGGTTGAATACCTGACGAAAATGTCGCAGAAGGAATTTAAGGACATTCATGGTGTTCTCACTGTGAGTTAATACCATAAACACGTTCTATTATCTATAGTATGATACATTAGTATTATGGCAAGGACTGGATTTGATTCTCTATAAGATTGTTTTTTTCTGCCTCCTTTTGTCCGCCTCATCAGGTGGTCACTGCTCATGGCATCTGTCACTTAATGGGCTATAGACATGAAACAGAGGAAGAGTGGGCAGAGGTAGGAACATTGAAGTTGTCCCAGTTATGCAAGCTTTCATTTCCTTTGTTTCAATTCCTGATTTTGTAAACCAACAGATGCTGCAGAAGGAAAGCTACATTTTTACGGAGTTTCACAGACTTACTGGCAGACTTCTGGAACCTCTGACCAAGAAAGGCATCTAAAGCAGGTGATGTCATGAATCCAAGCGACCTAACAGTATTTTAACATTCAATTGAGGACATCCAAAATAAAACTTTGGTTGAAGACTATTTAACTCATTCAACTCACAGTGCACAGTACAATGGACTCTGGTCAAATGAGCACATTTGTCTTGAGTCAAACCTCTGGACTAACCCTGACTATTATCCAACACTACTGCTCATTAAACCTTTTGGCTGGACGTGATTGCAAAAATAAAACATCAAAACATGTTTACACAGTAAGTTTTATTTAAAATGTGCTTGAAGTGTAAAATATGAATGCTGAATAAGTCCATCCACGCTGCTAAGACAATTTCTTTTTAAGTGGCATATATTTAGGTCGGTGCAAGTATGGACTGCCCAGACAAAGATTTGGCATGCTTTCATGACACATTAAAGATCATGTCAGTTCTACACACTGTTTACCTTGATTTTCAGACAGTTTCCTTTACATAACAAAATACCATGTGAAGTCCTACATGTTTCTTATGATTTCGGTGCCGCAAAGAATTAACTTCTCCAAGTTAGTTAACTGGTTAACTTTGCCCCTTCTATGGCTACGAAATTAAATTTAGAAGTTGGGCTTTGTTAGACATTTTAATTGGTCATGAAAACAAAAATAAATACATCCTATGTCTACATGTTCATAATAATGAGATTTCTACTTTTTTGAAAAGTTTTAAGAACGATTTTAATTGGTTGTTCACAGTAAAGCTCGGTAGAAAAGTTTGTTTACTGGGAGGCACTAGAGAAACCCTAGGAGTGTAAGATTATAAAAAGCAACTATATTATAATATTGTAAAAAAAGACATGTAGAAAATGTCAACTCTCAATCATTTAAAGTGAAGTATAACAAACAATGTCAAACATACCCATTCAACCTCAAATTAGATTGGAATTGGCAAATTCATGCCACAGAATATGACACCGCTTGAACCGCATATAGAAACAAAAAGAGCCTCCAAACTAAGTTGTCTTATACTCATGTATAGAATAATAGATCTTTATTAAATTATATGGGAAATAAAAATGCTGAAAACCATTCAATCTGATGAGCAACAGCATCTGACACTATAAAGTTCTGAATGTGAAAGTAGAAAAAACAAGGGCCAGTTCCAAATTTATCCTGAAGAAAAGATGGAGCCCTATATGCAAGGGTCATTTTCCTCCAGATTGAAAACACAAATGACAAAATACAGTCATGAATTTCCCTTTGCTCATGGTGCCCCACATTTAAGTTCATACAGCCTGATTATTGACTAGGTCTCACTGTCACCAACAGAAGATACCTTAGTCTAGGTGTTATCATTCCTGAAGAGTGGTAGTGCCTAAATGGATGGCGTTAGAAGTGCTCGAGAAGACACCTGTCTTTCACCCCAACTCAAACCAGCACAACATGTCTCTAAAGGGGCTGAAGGACACTCCTTCCTGCCTCAGACGAGCTCCCCCCTGACCTCTCAAGATCAGACAGTTCTTCAAACACATCCCTGAGGAAAAAATGGGACAGCAGTGAAGAACCAGCTCATACACACTAATTTACACTATATAGACCAAATCATTGGGATAATGCCCAAGCTAGGCAACATCCACCTACCCCTCCAACCGACCAAGTTAGATCATGAAAATGTTTGATAGCCTAGGTTGTGATGTCAGCGAACTTACTTGTGCATGTAGAAAAAGATGTATCCACTGCGTTCCCGGTCCCTTTGCACATTGGATTCCTGTGTGCGGGACACATCCAGGTCATTGAAGGTAAGCCATGACTGCTTTCTCATGTCATATACATCGCTGATATAATGACCTGGGTAGAATAATTTAGGGGTGGGAGGGGATAGTGTGCATCAACACTTAAGCTCAAATTTAAAATGATTAAAATGTTGAGATGTTAATTGTACTAACTGTGCCTCAATGCATGTTGTTACAGTGAGCGCCAGACATAGACTGAAGAGGAGTTCATACCTGAGGATGAGCTGCTACCAATGTGACTGACCACACTGATGAGTCTAAAAGAATTGGCCAAGTCTCCACTCTGGATGGGAAGTGTAAAGAGTTATGCAGCTATGCAGAACTAAAGATACGTTCCATTTGCAAGCCAAAACCCAATTCAGAAACATTATTTATGATTAAAACACCTCTGCAAGATGGGGAGGGACATCTATGTGGAGAGGGTGGCTGCATCATATTTACTCACAGAAAATGTTTATTATTCAAAATGTGTTGTGCCATCAGAGCTCTAGACTGCGACCACACACATTTTGTAACCATTTATTGGGATTGTGCCTAACAACTTGCACAGGTGCAACCTCCAAATTGCACTTTTTTGTTGAATAAGAGGGGCGACTCTGCCAGATTTAGACAACCTGTGTGAGAGTCCGAGTTATTATTCAAATGTGTCTATAATGTAATCTACCCTCCAGTTTCTCAAAGGGTGTCTTGCAAAGGGAGTGATTGACAGTGTTTCCCAAAATGACTTATTCTTGGTGGTCTGCCACAATAGAAATTGACCGACAAACATTTAAAACTTTTTAACCTCTTAACAACGCAAAAAAGTACCTCACTGTGAAATTGTGTGAAGTGCATTGATGCACTCAGCCCCTTCTTGCCCCGCTCACATTCTCCTCCTATCACTACAACAGACTCGTTTGTGAATAGAACCCATCACTATGCACGCTCAGAATCACTGTGCGGGAAGAAGCTCTTTTCCCCCCTCAAAGATGGCTGGAGAATCAATCAAGAGTAAATGAATGGCTAGTAGGCCTATAAATTCTATGCACAAATGTGTCCAAAACTGGTACATTAAAGTTTAATTTAATAACACTGAAAATTCCATACATTTGGCGAATATAACAATACGAGTCAAACAATGTTCATATTATACAATGCTCCAAAAGGTTTGTGCTCTAGTTAAAGCAATTTTATTTTGCTCCAGCTTGCATTACTTGGTGGAAGTCCCTATCTACGTCTAACAAATACTAGACCATAGGTTTGGGCTGAGACCCTAATTTTTACGTCCAGCTCTGCCCCTGCCTACCACCAAATATATAATCACATTCTCTGGGAAACACTGTAATGCTAACCTAAAATCAGCATTTAAGTTAAGAAAAAATATTAAGTTTAATTGTTCAAGTAACGTTGGATGGAATGGTGAACCAGTCACTATCAGCTCACAGCATATACTGCTGTGCAATTGACAATGACTGCATTGCATAAAATTTATGGCACAGATTCCTGGAATTATAGATAATGCAGTGCCCATCATTCAGCTGGCGATGACATTTCTTCTCAGTAGTTTTGGTACTAAAAGTTCTCAGATAGCAAATGGACTTCTATCATCTCTATTCAACCTCCACATCTATTCTAGTCATATTACTAATGCTGTGGTAACCTACATTCAGGAAAATGCCTATGTAGTCGTCATATGTCTACTGTTTCCGACGTTACAAAATGTAATGCCTTCAAATGTTTGATGTCGAAATGCTTATCCTATATCAATCCCAGCACTGCACACTGTTATAAAGGGGATTATGCCGAATATATACTTCGCAGAGTGCCTTGTTCTTGAGTTGGGCGTGGGAAAACTAAACCCACTCCAATTTGCACATACTGATTTCTGTCTTTAGTAAGATAAATGAAAACATGTTCATCCACAACGGTTGACTACTTGCACTAGCACAAATGTTCCTGTAAAGAGTTTTAAAGACTGGAGGTGGCAATACTTTAGCACTAACACACATATGAAGTTCTAGTAAGCCAGACAGCTATATCAGTGAGCCCTGAGCATTAGTACCTTGGTGCAAAGTCAACTTTTTGCTATCTATCTATTCTATCCCTTTGGTCAACACTTGCTTGTTGCAGGTGCTTTCACAGCATTAAAGTTTAATAAGCAAGTGTTGGGGTTGAGTTACAGTTGTCCTAAATAGACCAGGTCATATTTTGGAGCCACTGGCAATGCGAAGTGGCCATTTACCTCTGCATTCCTCCTAAGGTCCTCTGCTTCAGTTTCACTGTATTCCATGTCAAGTACGTCCTCATTCCCAGAGTCCTCATCAGGGCACAGCAGCTCTGGCAAAGAGTTGTTGAAGTCTAAGAAGTCAGAAAAAAAGAATAAATGAACAAGGGTGAAACAATATAGTGGAGGTTTTTGAAGGAATCAATCATTTCGATAACTTCTTACTGAAATGCATTAAACAGCAAAACCATTACACTACAACCATCTTTGAGACACACACACACACACCTAATTATGAACCAGATGGGATCAGAATAGCACACACCCAAGCAGTATCTTAAATTCTGATCTCCGTCTAGCACAGGATGGGCAGTTTTCCCTAAAGAGCCCCTGAGAACTGACTTAATAAACAAAAGAAGCATATGGTTTTTGAGCTGCTACGGGTAATACATGTTACAATAAGGCTATGAAGTGTATTTTTAACGATACTTTTCAATCTTGACAAAAATAGATTTGATGCATGTTAAAGACCATTATTCGATTAACTTATAAAACGCAATAAGTGATTTTGATGTTTCCCAGTTCAGTTTTTCTTACTCAGTAACAAAATTCCAGTCTGTCTTAGGCTTGAACAGGTGCACCGAACTCTGGTTGAATGTCTGAGGTAGATAGGCAAAGGACTAGATATGCATAGGACTGATTATCATGGTCTCCAACTGAAATTGCAAACAATCAGAGGCTTGCGCCCACTCTGTATATTTCAAGTTCTTGTATTTGTCTGCGTGTTTAGTCCCATAGTAACAATTCGAATTGTATTCCTTCAATACGACTGATTCTCCACAAACTAAGGACATGGCTTTGCATTTAACGTGACGTTAACAGATACTTAGAAGTCCACTTTACATTCTGTATCAACCTTTAGTTGTTTTTTTGTAAGCAGACATCTGAATGCTAACCATCAGCTAACCTCACTCTTGTCTGTGAGGCTAAGTAAGCACACAACTGATTAAATTGCCTAAGCCCTCCAGTCTTTTGGAAAGCATCCATCGGCATAATTGCTTATAATTTAGCTTGGACAGAATGTTTTTGTCAAAGTTAGACACGTGGAGGACGCGTGGAGCTCTAGAAGGTGTCTCTGTCTCGATCAGTGAAATGGTCCTGTCTCAGTCGTGTTCTCTTTCTTCCATATCTGAAAAATATCGCGCAGTAGCCTGGTAGTCACTGCACGAGTGGCAGACCCGAAACAACAGTGTTTTGTGAATGATTAAACCCAGCTTCAACAGTTGACAGCATACATTATGACTAATCAGTGTCAAATATAGATTTACAATTGTTCCTTTAATTCTTAAATTTTACATATTAAAACTCTGCTCATTCCAACTTGTTGTTAACAGCCTAAGTGGCTACATCCCAGCACATGATCTACGTCAAGACCAAACATTAGCGATTGGTTATGGCAGATAAAAATTCAACTGAGTACCCGCCTTAAAGGAAGTCACGTTTGTCAATGGATAGGTCCCACACTCTGTACAAATGAAAAGTACAAGAATCTAGTAAGGACCAGGATAGTGAATTCCAGGCAGAGTCTGCAAAAATTCAGACTTACGAAAAGGGTGCATAGAAGGCTAAAATTAAAGAGCCTTTGCACACTTTAAATGATAGTGGGGGAGAAATAAGCCCTAAAAGATATAGTGAGTGCCTCAAAATCAGTGAGTCTGAGAGTATGGACATTGGGATTGGCCCTTGGACTGTAACATGATTTCAAAAAGAAATGATTGAAAATCAAATAACCTTTGTTATTGTATCAGCTCCTTTGCATTTGTATGGCATGTGAAACGTGAATTTAAGATTAATTTAAAATTAAGTCCTTATTTTTACATGACAGAGTTCAAGTTTCCCCTTGACAGCAAAAATCACTCAATTATTAACCCATGAACTCTTACAGGTCCCTTCCTATGTCAGTCTGAACATTATTCCCTCAGCCAGTCAATTGTTTCAAAACCAACCACTTAACCCTCATGCTGTCTTTGTATTTTGTAACTCGCCCTATCCTAATGGTCAAAAAGATTTTGTTTTGTCTGAGTTCAATCAGGCACATACAATCTAAATGTTTCATTGTGGGTGTGCCTTGTTTATTTTTACCTTTGGAATGCCTGGTTTAGGCATTTAAGGAAAATTTTACAGGATTGTTAAGATTTAAAAAACCACACCCTGCGGACAAGAACATAAGCCTTTTGGTCATTGATTTTGTGTACAGACAAAACATAAATGTTGTTAGGATATAGGGATGTGATGAGGACATAATGCTTTGGGGGTGTTTTCCAGCCAATGAGCCAGGCAATTTTGTTAAAGTAAATGGCATCATGAAAAAATAAGGCTACATTATGATTTGGGAGCAAAACATAAGACAGTCTGCAGAAAAACTGGGAACGCAGTGGACCATCCATGAAGGTAACAAATCAAAACATATAGCAAGTGTTCAATAAATGGATGTCAGAAAACAACATAAATCCTTTGAATTGGCCAAACCAGAGTTAAATCGAGAATTTGAAGAACAGAGTGATATCACTGAAGCTTCCAACCTCAAGGACCAGGAAATCTAAGCCAAAAAGGACTGTCTGAAATCCCAGAGGAAATATGCAAAACACTGGAACAATTGAGGCTTTGACATTAATGAGAAAGTATATGAATAATTGTGAAATGTTTTGTCAAAATGTTTAAAAAAAAGGATAAAAGTAGCTAATGTTCTTTGTCAATATCTCTTACACAATGTCCTAATTTGTTTGTCACCTTTTTGTGTAATTTCCAGCCAGATGATGTCTAATAAAATGTCACCACAATACATTTGTCTTGAGTGTGACTCATTTTGGGATATACATTACAGCTTAATTAGCTGTGACTTGCAGCTAATAATGATGGTTTCAGGTCCACCCGGAATATCATGCACCTAAGTCATCACAGTGCATGCAAATGCTTGGTATAACAAACTTCTAACCAGCATGCATCAAACCAAGGTAATGTACAATACTTCTTGATACACACTGCTATTTCACTGGTCAACCTAGCTCAAGCAGCAGTTGTGGGTCGTGTGCGTGGCCTGGGATATTTGCATATTCATAGAATCTAGAATTTATCAATGGGGAGGAAAGAGTGTTCTTACAGCCTCTTTTCTGAGTTTTTAAACCAATGGGAAACTTGGTTTGAAATTATGAATAAGTATATATGATAAATGTTTTGCATTTCACTGAGCATCCACAAAACTCTGAAGGAAATACATGTTTACAACTCTTAGAAAAGTCATTTTGCTGCTCAGACCATCTATTTTCAAGACTAATCATAGCATTTGGATTAAAATCTCCATGAATGACAGCTCTGCCTATGCATATCTCTTGGCAACAGTCATACACAGCTACTGTGCAAGAAATACATGTAGTCCAACCCCACTGTTTGAGACATCTGATTCAGAATCAGAGGACAAAGCAGAATCCCTGCCATCTGAAAATAATTATTTAAATTGGTCACTTGAATGGTGAGTTACAAAATGCTTTGCTACTCATATTATTGAGTAACATAGTTTGCATAATGATGTACATATAATATTAGCTAAGATTCCCCTGTTTCTTCAAAATGCTAGCACTGAATACTTTAATGCAAAACTAGAGGGTACAATTTCTGGGAAAATTGTTGAATTTGCTTGTCTGTTACACATGGGTCTGTTTTTTTCCAACATTTTCCAACAGAGATTTCTGTATATTTTGTATAAATATGCGTACTTATTCATGAGGATTGCAGAGATTTAAAGGCATACATGTGTCCCTGCTAATTTAAAAAGCCAAATAAAAACCAAAATCAAGAAACTGGCAAATGCAGGTATCAGAATTGTATTAACTTTACTTATGTACTGAAACTGACTTGCATTATTTTACTAACTGATTACAGTTACAACGATTATTTACAGTGTTGCACCCCACAAGCTTGAGCTTATATAAACTATTTAATGTGACGTACGTTTTGTACATGCAAGAATTAAATTGCTTGAATGTACGATGCCCTTGTCAATCATTCCTCCTACACCACAGCACAATACATCTGGCTGAGAAACGGTGCAAACACTTTGCTTTCGCCTGGGGTCATTACCATGTTAGCTGGGTGGCACCTTGGTTCAGCAAGCCCTTTTTACTGCTTTGATGGCCTTCAGAAGATCATATTTGGCCTTCCTGTACTGATCAGGGTCCCCAGAGTTAAAGGCGACAGACCAGGCTCTCGGGTTGGCCGGATTGTGGCATCAACCCAGGGCTTTTGATTGGGGAAAGACCAGACAATCTTCAATAAAGTGTTGAATGTAGCTGGAAATAGTGTGTGTATTTGTTTATGTCCCCATCTGTTGCCTCTGTAAAACATCAGCTGGTCAGTGGTGTCAAAGAAGCGGAGGGTCGCCACACCGTTGTTGCAACCAATATGACCCGTTGTAGCTTTTGCCTATGTGCAGAGAGGAGAAGAATGAAGGTCTCATTAGCTTTACCAAAAGCGGTGTGGAGGAGCGATTCTAACTTTCCGGGAACGCTGTATAACAATGGTCGAGGACACGGTCTCTTCGTGTGAAGAAGTTAATGTGCTGATAGTAGGTGGGCAGGACCTTCATATTGGCTCTGTTGAAATCTCCAAAAACAATGACGGCTGCCTCTGGGTGTACATTCTCCAGACCACTGATTATCGCATACAGTTCATCCAAAGCAGTGGTCGTATCTGCCTGGGGGTACTTATGTACCTGGTGAAAAATAGCCTCAGCTTTCCCAGACTTTTAGGTAGGTTTCTATGTAACTCAGTGATGCTACACTCAAAGCTATATTAACTATATTGAGCTATATTAGCCCCGTGGCTCAGCCGCCACGTGTTGGGGTTTACCCCGGTAGACGAGAGGGTCGTGTCCCTGCGCCTTCAAGCCGGGGACAGGTCTCTCACTGTTGTATCGGCCTACGGGCCGAACAGCAATGCAGAGTACCCGGCCTTCTTGGGGTCCCTGGGAGGGGTACTGGATAGTGCACCGACCGGGGACTCCATTGTTCTGCTGGGGGACTTCAACGCCCATGTGGGTAACGACAGTGACACCTGGAGAGGTGTGATTGGGAGGAACGGTCCCCCCGATCTGAACCCGAGCGGTGTTTTGTTGTTGGACTTCTGTGCTAGTTACAGTTTGTCCATAACGAACACAATGTTCGAGCACAAGGGTGTACATCAGTGCACGTAGCACCACGACACGCTAGGCCGAAGGTCGATGATCGACTTTGTTGTCTTGTCCTCTGACCTCCGGCCACTTGTCTCGGACACTCGGGTAAAGAAAGGGGCGGAGCTGTCAACCAAACACCACCTGGTCGTGAGCTGAATCCGCTGGTGGAGGAGGAAGTCGGGACAGACCTGCAGGCCCAAGCGTATCGTGAACATCTGGCGGAGCCTTCTGTCAGCCAGGTCTTCAACTCGCACCTCAGGAGAGTTTCTCACAGATACCGGAGGGACTGGGGACATTGATTCTGAGTGGACCATGTTCTCAACCTCCATTGTCGATGCGGCGGACCGGAGCTGCGGTCGTAAGGCCTCTGGTGCCAGTCGCAGAGGCAATCCCCGAACCCGGTGATGGACACCGGAGATGATGTTGTCCTGATGGCTCCATCGGACCGGGACCTACAGCATGCACTAGAGCGGTTTGCAGCCGAGTGTGAAGCTGCCGGGATGGGAATCAGCACCTCGAAATCTGAGGCCATGGTTCTCGACCGGAAGAAGGTGGCTTGCTCCCTCCGGGTGGGTGGGGAGCCCTTGCTTCAAGTGGAGGAGTTCAAGTATCTCGGGGTCTTGTTCACGAGTGAGGGAAGGACGGAACGTGAGATTGACAGGCGGATCGGTGCGGCGGCCGCAGTGATGCGCTCTCTGTACCGGTCCGTCGTGGTGAAGAAGGAGCTGAGCCGGAAGGCAAAGCTCTCAATTTACCGGTCTATCTACGTTCCTACTCTCACCTATGGTCATGAACTTTGGGTAATGACCGAAAGGACGAGATCGCGGATACAAGCGGTCGAAATGAGTTTTCTCCGCAGGGTGGCTGGGTGCTCCCTTAGAGATAAGGTGAGGAGCTCGGTCACACGGGAGGAGCTCGTAGTAGAGCCGCTGCTCCTCCACGTCGAGAGGAGCCAGCTGAGGTGGCTCGGGCATCTGTTTCGGATGCCTCCTGGACGCCTCCCTCGGGAGGTGTTCCAGGCATGTCCTACCGGGAGGCGGCCCCGGGGAAGACCCAGGACACGCTGGAGGGACTATGTCTCTCGGCTGGCCTGGGAACGCCTCGGGATCCCCCCGGAGGAGCTGGAGGTGGTGTGTGTGGAGAAGGAAGTCTGGGCCTCCCTGCTCAGACTGCTGCCCCCACGACCCGGCCCCGGATAAGCGGAAGAAAATGGATGGATGGATGGATGAGCTATATTAACAAAGCGGTATAGATCTACGGAAGAAATGGGTACAGACACAAACATGTCGAGTGTAGCTTCACCATGCATGATCCTTGAACAGTTTAAGTAAACTTGATTCGTGGGACAAGCCTCAGTTGAAAACCCATATGTGAACTAGGAGTGCAGTTTTAACCTTTTCACAAGTTTCTCACAATTCTAAATCTGCTGACTGTTTCTTCATAGGGTTTTTTTACGGCTTGTGATGTCAAAGGCTGCTAAATATGCTCTTGTGAATGTGAGGCATCGAAGGAGAAGTGAGAGCAGCTATTTTATTGTCCTCTTTACATAGTATAGGCAAAGCTGTAAATGGAGTATGCAATATAGTAGGTCCAATCATTTTCTGGTGGTCATTTAGCTACAAAATATTTTTGTTGTTTCAAAAACCTGTCAACTATGTGTGAATTGTATTAACCTACTTAGTGTTAGTGGTGTTACCCTAACCCCTGGAAAAAGTCAAATACCATACATTTTAACTTCTGAGCTGCAGTACAAGAGAAACAAATATATTGTGTTATATAACTATAAAATATTGCAGCTAGAAAAAGTAATAACAGGTCAAAGGCTTGACAGTAGAATAACTAGGTTCATGAGCAAGTTAGTCATCTATCTTTACTTCTGATTACCTTTGATGGCAAGCTAATGGATATTGGTGATCATGCAGGATGCCATGTTTTCTACTTTGATTTGTACTCAATAAATTGTGTCAAAGATATTGTATAACACATGGGTTGCATGTTGGTGTGGAGTGTGTCGTGGACGAGTGCTTTGACTCAATAAAAAATTGAATGTTTATTTTTATTATCCCTTGTGCTCTCTACATTCTGCAACTCATTCTGTCCTAAGAGTCAAAAAGGCCCCTCCAACCGACAAAAATAAAGCCGATTAATTTAATATTGACCCTGTTGGGCACTGAAATGTCCAGCCATGCTGCACATGAATCAGAAAGATTTAGTTTTGTCTGAGTTCAATCAAGAACATACAATATGAATGTCTCGTGAGTATGCGTTAAACATAGTTTCGGGCAATTGTGGCAGCTGAAGACACAAAGGTTAAGTTACAAAACTTCCGATGATGTTTCTTGTTCTTTTTAAGGTGCTCAAGTTTATTTGCCAGAGTTGACCAGAGTGACGTAACACCTACCAACCAATTAGAAACATCACTAGCCCCCCCTGACCCCCTCACAATTCATCAATCAAGTAACACTGGTATAGGTAATGATAACTCAAAGGATTAATAAAGTCCTTTCAGAAAACAAGATACATGTGTTACAAATCACAGGGGGCTGTGACTTTGGTGTACCTTGTAGACTGAGCTCAGTGGCTCTCTTGAGGTCATCATCCTCTCTCATCTCCTGGGCTTCCTGTGTGAAACAAGAACAATTCAAACATCAGAAACATAGATATCACTATACAACAACGCTATATGAACTTTATGAACCGTTTGAAATGGCCCTTCACTGAAGTTTGACCCTGCTGAAATTGCTTTGAGCAAAGGCCAAAGTTGTTTACAGGTCAGGATAACTTTGTAAGACAAATGCTAGATGAAGCTAAACAAAAATGTGATCCGACCAGATTAATTTCAACTTACATGTTCCTGGAGACTCTGAGCCAGGGCCTGCTGCAACTCCTGCTCCTCTCTTTTCTGATCCATGCTATACTGTTGTACCAAGTCAAGCTCACCCGGCACTCCCTCGGGAGTTTGGTTTTCCTTGTTCTCATCCATGGTAAGGTCCAGAGAATCCAGGGCATCTAGATAATAAACCATTTGGATTTATCAAACTAAACCTCTGGTCTGTTCATAGGAATGCAACAATTAACCAATTTGGCGGTTTTGTAACCATAGACATTAAGCTACACCGGGTGTTTCTGTTTCTAACCCTCACTCTCAAGATACATTATCGCCCATTATTTTACTATGTACAAAATCTTTGACAGTGAGGAAAAAAATATAAATATTGCCCGTTTTCAAACAGTTCTGGAGAATTCAGTTCACCCTTCATCGCGCTCATGCGAAATAATGACGTTTTGCTAGGTTAAGCTGATAAAATTTGTCATGTGTTAGTACTTTCCATCAGCATATGGTACATTTTGTGTTGGTTCATTAGTTTTACTCCAAATATAGGCTTTGAAGTATAGAATGTGTTTTCTGAGATTTTATTCCTCAATTGTTACTCATATGTACATGCAAATTCTTTTTTTTCCCCCATTCCCTGTATAACAGGTAATGTCTGGTGTAGCCCATTTACTAATGTATCCCAATTAGAACTAAAAATGCCTGGTTCTTCAGGAGCCTTCTTATGTTCAGACAGACGTTTATATTTTTATTTCGTTTTAGTTTTAACGAAACCTTAAGTTTAATTGCAGCCTCAAATACACTATATTGTACTGTATGATACATAATTGTTATTATTTTAGCCTTTTCATCTCAGTTACTCATTAGGATTTATAAATCAAATCAAAATGTATTTGTGTAGCCCTTTTTCATATATGCCAATAGTCCTGCCCCTCAACCAACCTAAACCCTCAAGGCAAGGAAGACTAAGGAAAAAAACTCACTAGAGAAGGACGGAAATGGACGGAACCTTGGGAGGAGCAATTCAGTGAGTGATCCCCTCCTCCAGATATGGTTGGTGAAAGAGAGGTGCAGAACACAAGCTAAACATAGTCAAACAGCAGGGAAGTGTCAATGGATGTTCAACTTGGGTCAGAGTTGCTAAATGTCAGTTTACTGTCAGTTTGCTAAAGAGAAACGCACCTAGAATGGTAGTTTCCTTCATTCATGTATAGTTATCATTGTTTTATTTATTTCGTACTGTATTATTGGGCAACTATGATTTTCAAAAGGTAGCAACTTAAAAACAAAACTCAAAGAAATGTATGATCAATACATTTTACTACACTACATATATATATATTCACACATTATTATATATATATATATATATATATTATATATATATATATTTATATTGTGTTTTTTGTATATGTATATTATTTTATTTATTTATTTATTATATATTATATATTATTATACATTTAAAGTATTATATATTATATATAACTATATATATAACTATGTATATATATATAGTTATATATAACTATATATATAACTATGTATATATATATAGTTATATATAACTATATATATAACTATGTATATATATATATATTTGATGTGGATATATAATTATAATATATATATATATATATATATATATTATAATATGATATGTATATATATGTGTGTATATTATATATATATATATATGTATATATATTATGACTTATATAGTATACACATAAAGCGATTATACATATATAAATATACAAATATATACATACACACACACATACGCACGCACGCGCACACACATCAATAGACCTCGGTCTTGTGTTCCATAGAAGATTTCACCTCGTGAGGTGGCAATGATCATAAGAACTGTGAGAAATTGGCCTGCAACCACACAACGGGAGTTAGTGAATGACCTCAAGGCAGCTGGGACCACAATCACCAGAAAAACAATTGCACCGCAATGGATCAAAATCCTGCAGTGCCCGAAAGGCACCCCTGCTTAAGAAGGCACATGTGGAGGCCGCCTAAAGTATGCCAAAGATCAGCTCAAAGATGTAAAAGGTGATTGGGAGAAGGTTCTGTGGTCAGACAAGACCAAAATTGAACTATTTGGCTTAAACTCTACTCGTCCTGTGTGGAGGAAGAAAAATGCTGCCTATGACCCCAGGAACACTGTGCCCACCGTCAAGCATGGAGGTGGAAGCATTATGTTTTGGGGGTGTTTCTCTGTCAAGGGCACAGGGCTACTTCACCGCATCAGCGGGAAGATGGATAGAGCCATGTACCATGCAGCCCTGAGGGACAACCTCCCCTCCTCTGCCAGGAAGTTGAAAATGGGCCGTGGTTGGGTCTTCCAGCATGACAGTGACCCAAAGCATACAGCAAAGGCAACAAAGGAGTGGCTCAAGAAGAAGCACATTAAGGTCATGGAGTGGCCCAGCCAGTCTCCGGACCTCAATCCAATCGAAAATCTATGGAGGGAGTTGAAGGTCCGAGTTACCAAGTGACAGCCCACCAACCTAATGATTTAGGGAGGATCTGGAAATCTGGAAAAGAGTGGGCCGAAATTCCCCCTGATATGTGTGCTAACCTTGTGGTTAACTACAACAAACGTCTGTCCACTGTGCTTGCAAACAAAGGCTTTGCCACCAAGTATTAAGTGCTTCTGGCTAGAGGGATCTAATACTTATTCCCCTCAAAGAAATGCAAATCAAATAAAATGTATTCTTGAAAGTTATTTTCTGGATTTTCGTTTTGATATTCTGTCTCTCCATGTTAGAATACATTTACCATTAAAAGTACAGAATGATCATGTCTTTATTAGTGGGCAAACCAACTAAATCGGCAAGGGATCAAATACTTTTTACTCTCACTGTATACCGTGTTTTTTCCACCCTTTTATTGATGGACAGTGTTACACTGTGAGAGATTATTTGCTCCAAGTGTAAATGACTGCTCCAATTGAGTGTTATCGTGAAATTGAACACTGCAGTATATGTTAATGTTGTTTTCAATTAAAAACATGCACAAAGCAAGCCATTCCATTTTTCCATGTTAAGATAGAGCATTCAAATTAGAAAAAATAAGACAATTATATCTTGCAAACCATTACAAAATTCACGAGTGCACACTGCAAGTTCAGTGTAAATACATCAAAGTCTTTCTGAAATACACCCAACTTTCTATTTGGCGGCTGGGTGAACGAATTTAATTGGCTCTACAGGGCAAATGGTTTTCAAAATAAAAAATCCAAGTGTTAACATTTGCGATGCTTGGTCTAACAAAATTGTCTATCAAATTTTCTGAAGACTGAACAACATTTGTAGGAGGAGTAGAGAAAAGAAAGTTTTGAAATAAATTCAAAATGGTGGCCGCATCGAATCGGCTGGTGTCACGGAATCATGTCTCACACTGGGGATGTCATGAGACACAGGAAGCACTTAATACAGGCAAACCTATCAACAGTTCCTGGCCAAAACAAATTTTTGCATCCCATGGCCATGCCCAGTGGTCATACAACACAAAATTGATTTAACATCCTCAGGAGAGGGTTATGAGTCTATGTACCAAGTTTCAAAAAGGAGTAGACAAAATAATGTTTTATGGTCAATTCAAAATGGTGGCTATATCGAATCGGCTAGTATGACACGTCATCATCATAGTGGATGTCCAAAGATATCATGAGACACAAGACACATGTAATAAAGGCGAAAAAAACTACAGTTATTGGCCAAAAAAAAAAACTTCAAACATTTTAGCTTCCTGCAGCCATGCCCAGTGGTAACATGACACCAAATGGTTTGGATATCCTCAGAAGAGGGTTCTGAGTCAAAATACCAAGTTTGGTGTTGATAGCCCAAAGATTTGAGATATGACCCAACTTCCTGATTGATTGCTCTGTTTTACAGAAACAGGTTTTTCCACAACTTCAATTTTTGTCCAATCCACATAATAGGCAGGTATGATCTTTAGAGCAACCCTGACAAAGGTAATCAAAGGATTTTTGATTTTCAAAACCATTTGTCTGGATCAGCCAACTAAAATAGGCAGCAAAGTAACCAAAGAAGAAGTTAGGTCATATATCAGCAAATATTTGAGCAATCAACCCAAAACTTGGAATGTCGACTCGCAACCATCTTAAGGGGAAGTCCAAACAATTTGGTGTCATGCTGGGAGTGGCCGAGGAGAGCAAAAATGCATAACTGTTGATTCAATTTCTTAAGTGTTTTCTGTGTCTCAAAACATCTTGGGACACCCCAGTACAATGTGTGGTACCTGCCAATTCGATGCATCCACCATTTTGAATTTAATTCAAAACTATCTTTGTTCTACTCCTACAAATGTTGTTCAATCTTCATAAAATCTGACAGACAATGTCTTTTGACCAAGCCTCACAAACATTATGGCTCGATAGTAGTGCACTCAAACAATTTAAATATTGAATCACATTAATGTCAGTTAACTTGCAATCTATCTATATAGAACCCTGTTTTGAAGATGTCCCTAAAAAAATCTATCTTACCCCCTCATTGTTGCTTGCAGCTGTATTTGTTGATGATATCCTTAATATTTCATTTTCTTAATGTATGCATCTGTGTATTGCGTTTTTGTCATTGGAAAAATATAGATCCTCACATCAATGTACAATTTGTATTGCGATTTTCATTTTAACAAACAGCCCTTCGGTTGGTCCCTGTTTACCTGCAGACTGTTTGTTCTCAGTGTCAAGGAGCTCTGTGTGATAGGCCAGCTCCTGAACATCGTTATCGCCAAAGCCTGTGTCTGGACTGCTGGTTGGCTCGTCATCCAGAGCTTGGCCAGAAGGGCCAACGTCATGTCGACTCATCTCAAACACGGCTGCTAGTATGTCATCATCACTGATCTCGTTGAGGTCAGCCGACTCATTTGGATTCCGATGAATCTAAACATACAGACATTTACACATAACAGAAGGCTTGCATGTCAAGTGAGTGTTCCATATTTCTCTACTACAACTCTCAGGGGACCAGTAAAAAAGAGAATATCTAATAAATAACTGTCAGTTAATAGATACAAATTCATACATGCTGTGTGCATAGAATACGCTGCTTTTGACAAACATATGTTTCAAAACATCCGTTTACTCTGGTGCTCTTAGGTATTTAGTTGTGTCAAAGTGCAGCAATGCTGGTTTGTTAGGGGGTGGAAACTGTTGTTCTTGACCTAAGGTGGTTCAATTCATCCAGTTAATTAATCCAATCCATCTATTCCATGAATGCACTTGAAAGTTAGCAGAGAGTTTTGGGAAAAAAAGTCGAGTCGGAGCCAGTAGAGGAATGTGAGGCTGGGGGGGATGTTGTGGTTGTTCTGAAGTTTTATCCAGGTACTGGTGGAGGAATTTTCAATGTACTGTATTGAGAAGTGCATTGCAGTAATCCAGTCTTGAAGAGACACAGGCATGGAGTTTGAAAGGCACGTTTTTTTAGTTGTTTTATTTATGTCAGATAAATTTCTTATGTAACCCTTATTCTGTATAAAACAATGGAGTTCTCAATAGTAGAATCTTACTTCTATGAGAGAGAGGTATGCTTTCTGACGCAGTGATTTTATTAATTGGGGATCTGCCTGTTGTAGGAGAGTTCCTTATCTTATGGACAGAGTGACCCCTCATAAAAAGGACATGTGGTCAGGAGGAGTAGATGACCCCTGCGGAGCTAAGAGTGCTTATCACTAATGGAATGTGGAGGGGAAAGCTTGAATTAGGTCAAATTATCTGGACTAAGGAAACTCAAATCACAGAACTAGGTTTGAGATCTGCTTGTTTCAAAATGAACCAATGACTTGAGAAATTGTTTCTGGTAATGACAGTATAAATGATTGATTTGGAGACAAAGACTCCAGACTCCGCAATCAGACGTGTCTCCTTCCAGTCCATCTGCATATGGATGCACGCCAGTCCTGGACCATCTACAGCCTGTCCGTCCGTGGGAGCAGGATCTCTCCTTCACTGTGGTTCTCCCCGAGGTTTCTACTTTTTCCCCACAGGGTTTTTTGTAGTTTTTCCTTGCCGAGGAGGGTCTAAGGACAGGGGATGTTCTGGGACAGTCGTCCATTTGCTAAAATCATATGTACATTTTTATAACTTGATTTTCTGTTTATTGACCAATGATGGAATCCTTGGCGCCCTTCGAGGCAACTGTTGTTGTGATTTTGGGCGTTACAAAAATAAATTGAATTGAATCCTTGTCGGCAAGTATTAAAACTTCTTTAGCTTCAACGACTCTTCTTATTTAGAATGACCTAACAATTTACATCTGACAGCCAGCGCTGAGAGGTCACAAGGTGCAAATACTTTTGGTATTAGTATAATTACTGAAATATGACTTTCTGGTATCAGTACTTTACTATTTATTTTGAAGACGTTTCTTTTTGTTTTTTATTTTTCTACACAAATATCTGTACTTTTAAAACAGACATGTCACTTTAGTTTTGATCTGTATTTGGTGGCATCATCAATATTATTTATTGTGATTGTGCCTTTCTAAGTGTCCTGCACACGCACAACAAACGTAAACTAGTCAACTAAGCTGCCAAGAGCTTTGAAGTAATGAAGCTGCAAGGCAGAAGGCAACAAGAATGACTAATGTTGTGGATGAGAGAGGGAGATTGCAATGTTGACATATTTGAGAATACACATTCCTGATCACCCATGGCCATATATGAGGGAGGTGTTCAGAACTGTCGGTGTCAAAGAGTTCCTGGCCAATTCCTGCATGTAGTTAATTAAAGCCCATCCTTGAATGAGAATGGAAACTCAACACTTCAACTTTCAGCAGTCTTTTTAAACACGGGTATATGTACTCCTACTTGATTGAAGGATGTGTACTTTTGCCACCATTGCTGACAGCAAGAGAAGGAAATAGCGTGACAATGTTTTCATAATGGAAGGTGTTTATCGTGTTTGCTGTATGCAAAGGGAGGAGTCCAGTTTTATGCCAAGATTGGAGAGAGGTTCCTTTTTTGTCAAAGAAAATTACAGGTGTGCATAGGATCTGATGGGAAATTACCAACACAAAGGGCGTCTAATTTGGTGCCATTAATAAGATGGAAGTTTTCTTCATTGGGGTGAAAGGTGCAGGCAAGTAATGGAGAAGGAGCAGTGGTAATGCAGAGCTGTGTTAGTGTATAAAATGGAATGGAAGTAACTAGTTATTTAGTATTTGGTAACCTTTTATCTTAATCATTATGGATGACTTGGCTGAAGGTGTAAAGAATAGAAAGTATACGATCAAGGACAGACCTCGGTGGTAAACAATGTAACGGGATGAGTCTGACACCTTTCAGAGGTAGGCAGAGAACCATTTCAGAGCACAGTTGGTGGGGCAGGTTCTGGCTCCAAGGCATTTCATCCAGAGGAGTAGTCAGCTGTGTCTAACACTGCACTAAGGTTGAGGAGAACCAGGAGGCAGGGGGAGCCATCAATAGCGGCACTCAGGAGGTTATTGTTGTGACCCTAAGAAGTGTAGTCTCAGTGCTGTGTCAAAAACAAAAAACACTTGAACATCCCAAATAAGCTAAGTTTAAGGTGGTCCTGAAGATGTGCAGCAGTAACTTTTTGCAGTACCTTGGAGCAGTCAGTCAGACATTGGAAATAACCTCTGTCAAGAAAGGGCTTCCTAAGGACGGGGCTAATTAAGTCTTAAGCGAGTGAGGGACATTATAGTTGTTGGGAAGGCCTTAAAATAAATAGGCGCAGATTTAAGTTAGCCAAAATCATTGTATCTGATGACCATATACGTGCTGACAAATAATTAAGTATAACGTCCAGCAACTACAATATGTGAATTAAATATGTAAATTACAAAACAAAACCACAATCAAACAAGAAACTTATTTCTTAATTTTTTGGCTGCCTACTTCTTCTGGCTGCTCGTTGTCAGGCATGCAATCGCAAAATCGGCGCTTGCGAATCGCAACCTTCCTGCTTGGTTCTTCCTCGCTATCAGAATCAACCAGGATACTGCTCGTACTGCCAGCCTTCACACAGCCTTTCCTGGAAACACGAATAAAGCATGACTGACTGCAAAAGAGCATAGTAAAAGGGTGTAACACGCAACATTGACTGTTACTGCAACATACAAAACCTGCTTGCTTTCAGATGGCCAGTGTCCATCAGTGTCTGAACTGTTATTCCAACTATTGATGTATCCCTCATGCGGGACTGGCTTGTAGTTTAAACGTCACAAATTCCTTGATTTGACCATCTTCAAAACCACATTTTTTTTGAAAGCTGTAGCTTACCTGAGAAGTAAGGATGAGGAATTCACTGGCTGGGTGGCCTTAAATGTTCGCACCCTGCAAGTCATTGGTCAATTAAAAATATGACAAGTATCAAACATATTTGTCGTGTTAAATTTTGTGCCAATGTGACTACTCTGTGCTACTAATAATGCTGAAAGGTGTTTGCTATATTTTAGATTGTTGACAATGGTAGGCTCACATGGCAGTTTGTGCACTCCAGCCTAGGCTCAGGGGAGGGCGCGTTGCATCTGTGCAGTGGGACAGCAACGTCAGGTATCTGGGAATCACCACTTGTTGGCCTAGCTTGCTGTTAAGAGACAGCTGGGCATTGAAGCTGTATCGCTTCAAATGGAGGATCAGCACTCTGAATAGGTAAGCAGAAAAGTCGCAAAAAACTTAATACATATTGGCTTAAGTGTTACACAAAAATGGAACTTACTGGTAATGCAAAGCCTTTGAAACAGCCTCATCAGCTTTCATTTCAAAGAACTATTTCAAAACAAGTGTTTATACATTTACCAAAGGTTGGGACAATACTATTTCAAACTGATAGCTATGGTTTCACATAAGAGCAGGGATAATTTGGGCACTTCACACAAATTCCAGCTTCCTTGAATTTTCTTCGATGTGTTCCAAGGCTGCCATTCTCTTTTCTATGAGAAGATATTGCAAGGGCCCCCATATACAGGTGTTTTGTTATTTATCAAATGTTTTGTATGTTTAAACATTCCTTATATGGAAAGATTAGGGCTGTCCCCACTCAGTCGACTAGTCGATTCATTGATATGCCCTTGGCCGACCAAGATTTGTTTAAAAACCAACCACGTGTATGGCAGTGTGAGATATAATTCACTTGTGTCACCATTGTTGAATGAAAGAAATGTTCCACAATAATTGTATATTATATTATGCATGACAAATAAAGCAACTCTTAAAACATATACAATCAAAAAGGTATTACTTTTATTCCCATTTGTTAATCTAAGTTTTGTTTTTACACACAGCACATGAGCACAATTGTTGGCTTTGGATATCCTAAGTTGTAATGATGTATTAAAAATTAAGCATTTATATTGTTACTAGTCAAATAGCTATCACTTTTATGCAATCAAAAGACATGAAGCAAGAGTGCAGGTTTATTCTTTAAATTGAAGTTTACAATATGAATATTTTAGGTTAAAGATATCACATCCAAATCGCATCACATCTTTTCCAGCCAAGACAACAAAATCTTTCTCTGTTGCACCGTTCTCCACTCATCTTCTATGCATGGTAAATTCACATGCTGCACTTTTTCAGGCAGTGGATGTCGCTGTTTGTGATAGTGAAAAGGCACCCTTTAACTGGTGTGCTCTGATGATTTGCATGTTAAACAAACAATATTTTTAATTTGTAGTACAATGTAAAGATAGAAAATGTCTGAAGATTAATAACCTATTATATCTGAATTCGGTAACAACAGGACTGGTAACAAGAGGCTTAGTATTAGTTTGTAACTTCTAAAGATAGAAGCTACAATGTCTGCTTGCTCTTCCGTTCATACTGCTCTCAAATGTTTGCTGCCAACACAAACTAGACAGTGGCTTGCGTGCTAAAGTTAATGCTAGTTTCTGATGTAGCTATGGCTCATCGCTGGCGGAACTTATGACTATCGTGTTCACACTTGTGGTTTTGTTTTCTTACATTTCTTAGTCCAGACACTAGTGATCTTAATCTAGTTTCAGTCACCTTTATTCCGCGAAAGGCGTCATAGAATGAGTTCATAAGTTATTTCACACTGTTCCTTTAATTCTTCTTATTCCTGTCAAATTTACCTGAAAACTCCTGAACCGCATACCCAAAGTAAATTGTAAAAAGTAAAACATAAAAATAAAGCTGTTCTTACACCATTTGGAGAACATGTATGATTGTGGTTTATTTTGAGAGGTGACTTTCCACTGTTGTCAGGATCCCTGTAAATCCTTCTGGTTTTGAGTAATCAGGACGCATGGATTTTTTAAGGCACCAGGTTGACTTTATAAAGCTGTGGACATAGCATGGCAGGTCCAATTTGGTTTAATAAGGTGTCAGCAGCATTTTGATGCCAAGATATTTTAAATCTTAAGCCACCCAAGATCTAAAGGATTGAGTGCGTGGGAGATCATTGCTATTTGTAATGCATTGTATATGTAACACATTGTTTTGGACTAAATACTTACCATGTTTAGATAGTTTGGACCTTTGGGAATGTAACCAGACCATTCTTGTAAGGATGTTTTGTGCAAGTGGACAATTCAGAGCCTAGTAGAAAGTTATTTCACTCCATCTTGAAATGATTTACATTAATAGAATCACAAGACTCTTAGCTTCCCAGTGGCATATGGCATGTGTGGAAGTCCAAAAATATAAATATTTTAATTTAGGTCAAATCTGAAACTGAAACTCATCAGACCAGGCAACATTATTACAATCTTCCGTTGTCCCATTTTGGTGTGCCTGTGAAAATTTTAGCCTCAGATTCCTGTTGCCAGGAGTGGTATTCAGTGTGGTCTTCTGCTGTTGTAGCCATTCAGTGATGGTATTCAGCATACCTTGGTTGTAACAAGTGATTAGTCTATTAGCAAATCAGGATTGAATGTAGTACTTGGTCTGGACAAAGAGATCCAAGAAAACCGAACTGTTAGTGTGAACATGAGAGTCAAGCACCACCAACGATAAGAAGTAGCATTATAGCATAGAATTTGAGCACCATTTTGTGTTAATATACACAGGCCACAGCCCAATATATTGCTCAGGAAGCAATCATTTGAGTGCAAGATCAACAGAACCGCAAGCCGAGAGCTTGGAAGTTTCAAACAAATGCCCTTCTCTCATTTTTGCAATACGTAGACCGTGTCCTCTTAAGAAGAATAACTTGATCCATAACTGGATCTATCAGCCACTTAAATGATTACGTCGTTGTGGGAACGTCCCTGTCAGACGACTCACAGGTCAATACAAGTAGAGTACTTCTGGTGTTGAAACACCTATGTAAAGTACTGAGCCTCAGTTTCTAATTAAGACAAATTTTGCATACCTGGGAAGTCGGCTGAATTTGTGCGTCACTGTTGCAGTCTTCACACTGCACTTTTCACAGGAGTACTCAATTTCCTCCATCTGGGGAGGGGAACGCCATAAACAATAATGCTACACTTTAAAACTACTAAATGACTTTTATTGGAATCCCAGTGTGTGGGAAACACACCCTAAAGAAAAGGTCCAACGAATCCTGGATAGATCTTAGAGGAAGGGTCTTCTTCCTGCGTGGCAGGTCTATAGACAGGTCATTGAACTGCTCTCGTTTGATGACCACCTCTCCACAACTATAAACAAACATGGGGCACAGAAAATGTAATATTCTAGTTTAAAACTTACATTTATATCGTTTCTTTACATAAAGTATAACCTATTTGACAACAAAATGAACATGTTTTTGTAAATATGCATTAACCAAGAAAATAACTCACCCTTTGCAGGTGATTGTGTGCTGCACCTCAAACTCCATGTTGACAACTACCGGGCAGGTGTAGGTGCGGGAAGAGTCAATCTCATCTTTGGATCGTGCTGCAAACTGCTTTGGCTCTTCCCACACAGCAGCAATCTCTGCTGACTCACTCTTCCAGCTCTTATTGACTTTCTCAACATCCTCTTTTAGCTGGTCCAGACACTGGCTCAGGAACTCATGAGCATCCTGGTGGGTGTTCAGGAATGTGATCAGGGATCCTAAACATTTTAACAGTCCAGATCAATTCCTAAAAATGTGCCTTTTCGTTACTTAACTGCTAACCCCATCAAATTTGAACATAATAGGTGCAGGCTTGTGCACCTCCTCCATTAATTTTGTACAGCACCAATGACAACAAAATGCGGTAGTTCTTTTAGGTTGATGTAACAAGCATTACACTAGACTCATTGACATTCTGTACAGTCAGGCATTCATTTGTAAGCTCGCAACGTGTCCGGTTTGTTTATTATGCAATTTAGTGGGGGAGTAATGCTCATCATGGCTCAAACCAAGCCAGCGTTGCAATGGTTGGCTTGTAGGTTAGCTTGTAGCCTAGCTCTGACAAAAGCACCAACTACTGCAGTGTAAACTTCTACAAGGTCTGAATATTCTTAGGAACGTTCTGAGTCTCTTTGTGGTGTAAAATATTCTAGGTCTAGGTCTTAATCTTCAAGGTGGCAAAAAGTCCAACAAACGTGAGTGCGATCCCGGGATCAGTCAGGTGTATTTTCTGTGTTTCCCCTTAATATCCTGTGTTATTTTACGATTGGTGACTTATGTTGGTCACAGTGTCTATGCTTCATCATACAATTGGTCCCTCTCTCCTTATGAGGTTCTTACTTCCCATGTAAAGGAGTTGCCTGTATCTGAAAATCTCAATTGATGCTGTAAAATCTCACTGGCTCTGTCTGGGAATGTAATTTTTGGTATCACTGGGACTAGGGCATTCAGCTTTGTATAGATAGGCCTTCTATACCTCTAATTGAGGCAGCACTCGACCTTGGAGAAAGCTGTGGGAGGTAAGGCTCTTGGTCTAGGCCTCCCTTCTGACATTGTAAGTTATGGTTTAGGCCCAACTCTACACTGGAATGCAGATGGAACTTTATCATCTCCCTCATTCCTCAGTCCCATAATCAGAAATCACACCCAATGCACTTCATTTACCATTCAGTGATGTTGCTAATTAGTCAACAACTGAACATGTGGTTACCAAACTATGAAATACACTAAAGGGGTGATATATTTAATTTCAGTCAGATTAATCCATAAACATAGCCCCTTATTTCTTCATCACTTACCTATTGTAAATGGTACCGGAGCATCAAAGCCCGATCTGTCAGACTGATCAACAGCTTTTTCCCCCAGGCTGTGAGAGCCCTGAACTCAAATCACCCCGCCCCTCTCTGAAACCCCAAACAAACCCCATACCACTTGAAACATGGACCATCTGGAACTTGCACTAGTCACTTTTCACACACACTGCTGTGTGTACACAAATTCCACTAAAAGACTCAATATCAGTAACATAAGTATTGATGGGTAATGGCTGAAAGTTAAGCTAAGTATTTTATTTCTGTTATCTGATTTGCTTTATTAAACATTGAATGGTTTATAGAGGACACAAGTAATTCCATATGTTCGCATGTTAAGATATCGATGAACTATGCTTGGACCTATTATAGGGCCTTTAATTTACAACAAGCACTTAAAAGGAGTTATAGTTATCTGTCAAGTCTCTGATTAGATAAAATAAGCCTTAATCCCACAAGGCCATTACTCTATACTGTCTAAAAGTTTACATCAGATACTTGTGTAACTGAGCGTGTACGAATCCTATAGGCTGAATAACTGTTCTTTGTCTCTGAAAACTATATAAACTCATGTATGTGGACTTTATACTTTGAAGACTGTACCCTGTACCTCTTCCCGACCGGTCGTATTCATTAAACTCGGAAAGGGATCTCTGAGTTTGTTGTTGTGTCATCTGTGTCTTCAAGACCATCACTTTGATAAAAAAACCCTACCGTACGTTTACATGCTCATTTTCTTTGCATATGTACAGCACTCTTTGCACATGTACAGTATTAATCTGGAATAATTCGTATAGTTTGTATTTTTGAGTTTATGTATAGGAAAAATAGTTATATATACACTCACATAAAGGATTATTAGGAAAACCATACCAATATTGTGTTTGACCCCCTTTCGCCTTTAGAACTGCCTTAATTCTACGTGGCATTGATTCAACAAGGTGCTGAAAACATTCTTTAGAAATGTTGGCCCATATTGATAGGATAGCATCTTGCAGTTGATGGAGATTTGTGGGAAGCACATCCAGGGCACGAGGCTCCCGATCCACCACATCCCAAAGATGCTCTATTGGGTTGAGATCTGGTGACTGTGGGGGCCATTTTAGTACAGTGAACTCATCGTCATGTTCAAGAAACCAATTTGAAATTATTTGAGCTTTGTGACATGGTGCATTATTCTGCTGGAAGTAGCCATCAGAGGATGGGTACATGGTGGTCATAAAGGGATGGACATTGTCAGAAACAATGCTCAGGTAGGCCGTGGCATTTAAACGATGCCCAATCGGCACTAAGGGGCCTAAAGTGTGCCAAGAAAACATCCCCCACACCATTACACCACCACCACCAGCCTGCACAGTGGTAACAAGGCATGATGGATCCATGTTCTCATTCTGTTTACGCCAAATTCTGACTCTACCATCTGAATGTCTCAACAGAAATCGAGACTTATCAGACCAGGCAACATTTTTCCAGTCTTAAAACGTGCAATTTTGGTGAGCTCGTGCAAATTGTAGCCTCTTTTTCCTATAGTGGAGATGAGTGGTACCTGCTGGGGTCTTCAGCTGTTGTAGCCCATCCGCCTCAAAAATGTGCGTGTTGTGACTTCACAAATGCTTTGCCGCATACCTCGATTGTAATGAGTGGTTATTTCAGTCAAAGTAGCTCTTCTATCAGCTTGAATCAGTTGGCCCATTTCCCTCTGACCTCTAGCATCAACAAGGCATTTTCGCCCACAGGACAGCCGCATACTGGATGTTTTTCCCTTATCACACCATTCTTTGTAAACCCTAGAAATGGTTGTGCGTGAAAATCTCAGTAACTGAGCAGATTGTGAAATACTCAGACCGGCCCGTCAGGCACCAACAACCATGCCACGCTCAAAATGGCTTAAATCACCTTTCTTTCCCATTCTGACATTCAGTTTGGAATTCAGGAGATTGTCTTGACCAGGACCACATCCCTAAATGCATTGAAGCAACTGCCATGTGATTGGTTGATTAGATAATTGCATTAATGAGAAATTGAAGAGGTGTTCCTAATAATCCTTTAGGTGAGTGTATTTTTACTTATGCCTGTATTTATGTAGCACCGTGGTTCTGTGAGGCACAACATTTCGTTCCACTGTATGCCCCTGCCTGTAGCGGAATGACAACAAAGCTCAACTTGAACTTGTTTGTACTTACTGTGCATTATACATTAGCTATTCATAGATTGATTTCTCCCCTCAACTGCATTGTGAACCCTACCACCCTCTCTGCCTCCATATCTGAAATCAATAATATATATTCGCTCCCTGACAAACCCACCACAAAAGACCTTGGTACCCACAACTGCAATGCACTCTCCTTGTGTCTCGATCAGCTGGCCCCAGTATAACCCAAATTCTCCAAATGTACTCAATCCGCTCCCTGGTTCACCCCTGAACTAAACTCACACAAGAAACGCTGTAGACAACTAGAACACCAGATTCACAATACATCTCAAAGCCTTCATTAATAATCATTGGTTAAATCCTGTTTTAGCCCCCGAATTTTGGACATTATAAACTCATTGCTCACCTCTGGTACTGTTCATTCCGAACTTGCTTCCATCACTCCCATACTGAAAAAAATCTGCTTTAGACCCTAACGACCCCAACAACGTCCGCCCCCTCTCAAACCTCCCCTTTCTGTAAGAGATACTGGAACATTTTGTTGCATCCCATGTCAACTCAACATTTAAAACCAAACCACCTATATGAATTTTTTAAATCCAGATTCCAACATGCCATGGTAAAGAAACTGCAAGTCACTAATAACCACCCCCTCGCCTGACTCTGGTTCACTCTCCATCCTTGTCATCCTCGACCTCGCACCACCTTTGACATTATCGACCACTCCCGCCCCTTCCACTGTCTACACTCCATTGTTCGCATCACTGGTTTAGCATACCTGGATCACCTACGATCTCTCCAAAAGAACCCACTACATCTTCATGAACAACTGCAAATCCCATACCATCCCTGTCACATACACTGTCCCTCAAGGATCGGTACTTGGTCCCCTTCCGTTTCCTAAATATGCTTCCCCTGCTCTGACGACATGCTCTACCTCATACATCACCCATGCCACTGTCTACACCATCATCAACTGACAAACTGCAACAAAAGCATGGATAACCACCAACTTCCTCAAACTCAACTGCAATAAATCTGAAATACTCATCACTTGTACCAAATCCCTTCTCTCACCTCACAGGACATCAGAAGACAATCCCTATAGTCTCTCAGTCAAATCTTTGATCCCTCTCATTAAAACCCCATATGACAGATCATTAAAACCTTTTCCACCTCAAAGATATTGTCCGCCTCCGTCTCACCTCTGCTGTTGAAATTCTTATCCACACCTGCATATCCTCCAGACTCAATTACTTCAATAGCCTCATCTACAGACTCCCCAACACCAATCTACAAAAATATGTATGTTCAGAACTCTGCCACTGCCTCCTCACTCTGACCCGCTCTCGAGACCATATCACCCCCTCCAGTCCTTCAACAGCGTAACTAGCTCCCCATTCAGCAGTGCATTGAGTGCAAGATCCTCATCACGTACAAAGCCCTCCATAACCAGGCCCCTCTCTACCTTTAAGACCTCCTCCAGACCCAATTCACCTCTACCGCCTCTGCTCAGCTGACTCCAACCTCCTCACTCCTACTGTCAAAACCAAGTACCAGACCTTGGGGGACCGAGTCTTTTCCATCGCCACCCCCACCTTCTGGAATTCTCTCCCCTTCCTTATTAGGAACTTGGACTCACTACAATTCAAAAATCTACTTAATACACCTTATCTGCTATATATACAACCGCTAATTTGTTGTTTTTCCTATATCATCTGTGTGTCTATATTATGTATTTATATTATTGTAAAGCATATTTGAGGGGGTTTTGAAAAGCGATTTGTAAAACCAATATATTATAACCATATATATATACATATACATATATACACATATATATACATATA
>BROE01000022.1:14361358-14402437 GCA_036571765.1 Plecoglossus altivelis
CCTCTGCTCAGTTGACTCCAACCTCCTCACTCCCACTGTCAAATCGAAGTACCAGACCTTGGGGGACCGAGTCTTTTCCATCGCCACCCCCACCTTCTGGAATTCTCTCCCCTTCCTTATTAGGAACTTGGACTCACTACAATTCAAAAATCTACTTAATACACCTTATCTGCTATATATACAACCGCTAATTTGTTGTTTTTCCTATATCATCTGTGTGTCTATATTATGTATTTATATTATTGTAAAGCATATTTGAGGGGGTTTTGAAAAGCGATTTGTAAAACCAATATATTATAACCATTTATATGCTACAATATACATTTATTACCAATATATATACATATATATACATATACATATACACACATATACACACGTGTGTATATATGTATGGAAACGCTGTCTGTTTGTTATATATATATATATACTATAACATATTACATATATATATATACATACGATACATATATATATATATACATTACATACATATATATATGATATATTCCATCATTTTAGATTTATATATATATACAACAGTATATATTTTATATATACATACATATATATTTACATACATACTACCTATAATATATACATATATATATCTATACACATATATATATATATTTGAGGTATAGCATACAATACATACATATATATATACATATAAATAAATATATATACTGTATATACTATATATATATACACATACATATATATATATTTATTATGTATATATATATATATTATAGTATATATATAATAACATTTGAGTATGATATATACAGAATATATATATATATTTTACACATATAATAGACTACTAGTATAATATATACCAATATTTATATATACATATTTATATACACATATATATATACATACAAACAAACGTATAACAATACAAAAGCATAAGTGATCACAATGGTGCATATAATGCGCAGGCAAACACTGCAATCCAAAGGTATTTTAACCAAACAGATTCTGTGCTTTTGAGAAAGTTTTTGGGGCTTAAGTCCCATAAGAAATCCCTCTTGCTCCGCCTATGTGCTATACAATGAGTCACTAATTGGCAGGCTGCGGTCCAGACCCCAACAGAGTTTTCATTAGTGCGTGATTTCGTGCTATACCCCTATATTAGTTTTTTACTAGATGTGGTTTCTATTCTCTGTCTCCAATCCAAAGGTCTAATCAGATGTTCTGACAACTCACTCACTCAACATTGGCTCTATCCTCTGTGGGTCACAGCGGTCGTGTATGTCAACAGGGGCTAATCGATTTGCAAATGGTACCTATTTCTTCCTTAACGAAAATCATGGTGTGACAAAACCCAACAAAAGCGAAAAGTTGATTCTGAAGATCACAAACTTCAGACAGAGTGTACAGACAAGTATGCATTTGCAAATGCATGCAAAAACGAATGTGTTCAATCTGCAATGAAACATTGCTCATGTCAAAAGTGGTCTTACAAGCCATCTAGTGATCATTACACGTCAGAAACAACTTCCTGTCTGAAGATCCAGGGATCATTGGACCCCATCCATGCTTTATGTAGAGAAAAATCATCTTGGCGCTTCAAGTGTTGCAGATGGTTTTGGTTCAAAGCAACAGGAATGTTATTCGGAAAAACTTTGCACTTGAGGCTGGTTAAAAAAGAAAAGGCAAAGGATACAGGCATGCCAATATGCAATCGATGCAACAGATCAGTGCTAAAGAAAGGTGCTAACATAATACATTTAGCAAAGCACCAACAGGAGCTACATGCTGATCTCTACCAAGACTTCAGAGTGAGAAATATAAAAATTCCTCAGACAGATATTAACTTAAATACAGTTGTGCTTAACACACAGTTCTGTTGACTTTTTCCATCCATTTCAGCAGTCTTAGAAATTATGTACTTTCAGAGAGAACCTGAGAAGAATTATCCTGCAATTATCCATTGCCTCAAAGATGTGCCCATTTCCCCCATGGAATCAAAAGGTTGATAAACTAGACATATTTAAAATGTGTTCCAACCAAGTTAAACATTTTGTATTGTGACGAAAGTTATTTGTCATAGTAGGCAGGAAGACATTTACATTGCATCTGAGCATTTGTGTTCCTTGGCAGTACAACAGGCTAAACTGTTGGACGGGGATCCCCAACTATTTTGAGAATAAGGTGAGAAGGAGTCTTACATTCTGCATGTATCCAGAGAAGCGTTCTGCTGTGGAGGATATGGCACACTTCACCCTCCTCAATAAGTCTTTCTTCATCTCTGGACAGGATACATCTTTCTTGGCCAGCAAGTTTGCAAAACGCCTGCACAGATTGCAGATGGGAAAGGGCTGAATGATCACTACAGACATGTAACAGTAACTGTTACAAAATATCTCCTGGTCAGTTTCAGACAGATTGACTTGATGCAGTTACCTAAGCAGTGCATTGGCTGGGACCTTTTTCCATGGGATACCCTGCCTCAGTAAGTCATTGGAGAAGGATGGCAGGCTAAAGAGAGACTGGAGTATGGCATTCATGTAGCAAGTGTTTCCCAGGTTGGAGAATCTGCCATCAGGATTATAAATTGTTTAAAATCATACCATCACACTGTTCCCTACACATGTAGGTCATGGAATAATTGAGTTAATTTCAATACAACCACCGTATTTCACAGATAATGTGCTTGATACTAGGGATGGTGGATGGATATGGATAGTGACTATACTGTGCAAACTGCAGTAGAGCGTTCCAGAAATTCAATTAGTTACAGCCCCATTCACACCAGGTACAGCATAAAAATACTGTACACAAATATCATAATCAATCTACGCAAACCTTGCAAGCAATTTTGGCCAATAGTTGAACACAGTAACAATCAATAAACAATACATCACTATGGACTAAAATAAAAAATGCAGACTTTAATGAGTTTAAGTTGTATTTAAATGACAATATTTTAATGAGCTGCCAAAGTTTGCTAGCTACTTGAAGTAGTGCTACTGTAGCTAGCTAAAGTTAGTGCTAGCTTGTATCCTGTACTATCATGTGCCCTATTTGTCACTGTCTGACTGAGCCAAAGAGAAAGTGCCTTCCTGTACTTGTGCTGTTTATTTGGTTGTTATGACTTTGAAAGTGATAGACACCCTTTCACGGTTCTGGTTGCTCATCCATCACGTGGAAAGAGAACAGAAAATTGTTTCTTTGAGTTCCATGGAGTAAATAGCTCTGCAGTCGTGAAGTCTCTTGATAGTAAGCTTACAAAATTCAGTCTTTACCCTTGCAAAACAGGTTGGGATTGTGCCAGAGTAGACGGTCTGGGCTTATTCCAGCCCCCATAGTCTGTAATGGAACGCATTTTTTTCAAAGGAGTGGAATGATTGGGCATCATCAGACTTCTTTTTGCAGGGGTTGTATTGGATGGCCTGTGCAGGAGATGACAAAAAAAACATAATATTTAAAACACATTTATTCTTAAATGTTTTAAGACATGGCATGGATGCACAATTCCAGCTCTTAGAGATTTCCTTGTAAGATTCAACCTGCTGTAGATGGTCTTACCTGTCTAGAACTGAATGACACGGGCTGTAGTCTTTGGTCACAGATCTACTACCGTAAAACAAAGTGGCTTGGAGAGGTGCAGGAAGTATAGTTACTGACAGAGAAAGAAAAAAATATATAATATGGAATGACTCAACAAATCTTTCTGCCCAGGTTGAAATGCATTCCTACCCGAGTTTCGATTTTCCTCTGCTTGTTTTAGTTTGTCTTTGCAGCTCTGCAGAAATTTCCAACAGGGATCTGAGGTGGCTTTATTGTTGCTGAGGCAAGAGTGTCAAGGTGTTATTTTTGGCATAGAAATTTTACAAATTCCACTATGAATACAAAAAGTTCAGAAACCTCCTAAAACTACCAGGAGGGCCTTTTTTTATCCTACTGCAACAGTGTCAGCAGTCAAGAAAATGTAACTTCTTTAAGCAGTTCTCTTTAATTGTTAATTCAGTCACCAACTAATCTGGCTCATTAACTTGTTTATCATAAGACAGCAATGGGTTGTGAATATTCATCATATTATGCAGCAATTTCTATTAGGTCATTAACCTGAAAGAGTCATTTTCCTTTGGGTAGTCTTCAACCAAGTCACTTTCAGGATTTTGGATCCTCTTCTTCCTTTCGCTCCTTGCAAGGATAAGGCAAGAGTGAGTGATTTGACAGTCAATGTTTTCTTACAGGAAACAGTGTTTAATATTACTTTCTTACTGCGCTGACTTGGTCATTGGTTTTGTCAAACTGTGTTAAACTTCAAAACAGTATTGTTTTAATACTTCAAATGCCTTGCTTTTAAATACATCAAGTATAATACATTTGCTGTTACCTCACTAATTTGGTCAAATTTAAAATATTGCACTGTGTATAAAAACTGTTCAGATATTACACAACATTTGATGGCAATATATTTTTATTAGCATAAAAAACGTGAAGGTTCATCAATTTTTAAAAATCATGCAAAGGTTTGCATGATCCTGAGAGCCTCTGTTTCACCTACCACCGTTTAGGAGAGGTGGACAGCAAAATCAATCTGTTTCCACACATGTAGGTAATTTGTTTCTTGCTCAACACTCCAAAAGTTTAATTTGAGACTAAAGTTCAGGGAACGTATCCCTTTTTTACACCTGATTGCTTTTCGATGAGTACAATAGATCCACTGGCAGCAACTAAATTTGGGTATATTTACCTGTTGCGAGTGGCTTCATGTGGTGCTGGGAATAGCATTTCTTTCCTTGCATATTCTCTATCAACTATCTAGTTTTGTTTTGACAACATACTCACTGTTTTACCTACATCTGAAAGTTTGACAGTAACATGAAATCAATCCGTTATCCGTGGGTGTCGCAGTACTGTAATTGTCTGAATCATTCAGATGTCTAAAAGCGCATTCAAAAGATGTGCTTTCGAAAGCCCTCTCTAACTAAAAAGGACTAAGAAGCCTAGACATCAGGCAGTGAATTAATGTGTTTTGTGTATCTTTCAAGAGGGGGGAGGGATATTATAGTTCAAATAATTTGAAATAGAAGCTAAATTAGCCAGCTTGGCAAAACTTGCCAACTAAACTAACTCTTAAATTCAGATTTTACCATTTTCAACCAGCCCTATCTTGACATTGTCTTAATCTTTCGGATTAAGTGGATGTAATTTCAGTGAAGTTTGTTGCTTAAATTATTGTGTATACTGATGTCAAAACTACCTACACAGCAAATATATAAGCAATTTATGGTGAAATAGACCTCCAATTATGACAACTGGCTCAACTATTGCACCTGTATTAACTTACGTTATGAAGTAAATGTTAGCGATGATACGAAAAATCAATGGAGGACCAGTATAGTAAATTCCGATCAACATAACCAATTTATAGGAAACAGCAGACAGGCGAAGGCTACAATTTCTATGTATGTGGGCTACCACAACATTGGTAATTTGAAGTATGAGGAACTTGAACAAGTACTTCAGAGAGGACAGAATTTCAACTGTGATCTGAGAAATATAGGTAGCAAGCACTGGGCACTGCACTATAAATCTATAATTCCAGAAATGTGTGTGCGTCTCCAAATTTATCGTGAGCCTCAGCAATAGTTCAAAGAATCTGTTTGAGTGTTCCACTGACATCAACCACATCATGGGCACTGTGCATCAATATCTTAAAATTAGCATATTGCAATCATAGTTTGTTTATCAAAATATATTAAATAAAAAGTTGTTTCATAATCTTGTAGCCACATTTTAAACTGGCTCGTATAAAAATTCGACCAGGTGTCCGATCGATAGAAGGCCTAAAACAACTGTGGTGCTTTGCAGTGCTTAGCAGCCACTGTTTTAACAAAGCGAGCAAACTATTACTGAAATGTTTAGCTAAATCAAAACTAGCTTTATTTGCCGTTTATGAAATGTATTCTCACAAATAACGAGGTGAACTGTATGACCAACTACATTCAAAGGCAGGATAGTGTAAAGGAATAATTATATCAATCCAACCATTCATACCAACTTGAATTGGTGGTTAGATTTCTGAAACAGTTAACACTTTTTGTACTATGAGTTAGCTGCTTACTAGGCTGTCAGCAACTGATATTCACAAATGCCTGTTATGTGCACATTGCTGCAGAACTCATTGTTTTAGTAAAAGGGTCTATCCTCGAGGGAGTTATTTATTATCTTCTACAGGGAAGGTAGTCCACAAAGAAGGGGTCTTACTCCCAGAAGGAACAATGGCAGACATTGAGTATGGTACCTTGGAATACCACAAGGAAATGGCAACCTCGAAGAGGTAACAAGGAAAACAGCAACTGCCAAGTACCTCCAATGAATAAGGCCAGTTTTAAGAAGTCAGCTCAAAGGCAAGAACAAGGCCCTGGCCATTAACAGCTACCACCTGCCAGTGATCAGATACCCTGCGGAAATAGTAGGGTGGCCAAAGGAAGAGATACAGACCACTGATGTTAAGACACAAAAGCTCCTCACCATGTATAGAGGGTTCCATCTCAAATCCAGCACCCTGAGACTGTACGCTAGCCGTAAGCAAGGTGATCGTGGACTAGTGAGTGTGAGAGCCACTATCCAGGATGAAACATCCAAGATCCACAAGTGCATCAAAGACAAGACCCCAACAAACGATGTGCTCAGTGAATGTCCCAAACAATGGGGTACAGAGGAAGAGGTGCTGGAGGAGGGACCATCTTGGGAGGACAAACCCCTACATGGGATGTACCTCCGGAACATAACTGAAGTGGCTGATAAAGAAATCCTACCAATGGCTAGAGCAGCCCAAACTGAAGAACAGCAGAGGCACTCATCATGGCTGCACAGGAGCAGGCCCTGAGCACCAGAGCAATAGAGGCTACCACACCAGACAAGACCCAAGGTGTAGGCTGTGCAAAGAGGCCCCTGAGACAATCCAGCATATAACTGCAGGGTGTAAGATGCTGGCAGGGAAAGCATTCATGGAGCGCCATAACCAAGTGGCTGGCATAGTGTACAGTAACATCTGCACAGAGTATGGACTGGAAGCCCCAAGGTCAAATGTGAAACACCTCTAAATGTGGTAGAGAATGGCTGAGCCAAGATCCTTTGGGACTTCCAGATTCAGACTGACAGAATGGTGATGGCGAACCAACCAGACACCATGGTTGTGGAAAGCCTTTATGGTTGACATGGCAATACCAAGTTATGGCAACACCAGGAAAAAGAAACGTGAAAAACTAGAGAAATACCAAGGGCTCAGAGAAGAGCTGGGGAAGGCTTGTAAGGTGACCGCAACTGTGGTGCTTGTGGTCATCAGAGCACTCGGTGCAGTGACCCCCAAATTGGAGGGGTGGCTAAAACAGATCCCTGGAAGATCCAGAAAAGTGCAGTACTAAGAAGAGCAAAGACACACTGTAGTACCCTCAAGCTCCCATGCCTCTGCTAGAGGACCTGAGCTTGAAGGATGAGACCGCCCACAGAGGGTGATGGAAAAAGTTTATTTTGTTATTATATTTATTATAGATATGTACATATTACAGTAAATACATTGGTCCTTGATCCACAAGTTAAATGTTAAAAGTATAATCTCAACTCAAACTCACATTACAGTTTTTTATCATTGAATTTCATTTGACCCGAGCTCGAAGGATGAGACCACCCATGGAGGGTGAAAGTTTTATATATAAAAATAAAACTTGGTGCTTCACCTTCCATGGGACAGACGGATGATGTAAATACACAGTAAATGATTGAAAGGAAAAAAGAGGATAAAAAAGATACGAATATTCATTGTTCTAACACAGGCTGTCACTCATACATTCTTCTACTTGGCTAGAAAAAGCCAAACCACCATTCGTAATTTTACTTAGACCAGGCCCACCCATAAGGAATACCCTGGACTGGTACGCAGGAGAGACACACATGGGAGTTTGACATTGGAAGTTGTGACAGTAAAATGAAGGTCACCATTGCAACTAAGTGAATTGAGGGAATATAGGTATTTTTTAATTATTCCATTTTTTTTGTATCAGAACAGTGAGACACACACGCACGCCATCCTTTGGCAAGGCACAACCTATGTTTTATCCTACATATTACTTGTTCATTCTTATTTTCTTTACCCATCCTGTTCTGCAAAATTTGCACTACATAGACAATGTTGGTGTCAAAATGTCTGTTTTCATCCAAGAACGTTCCAAGGCGTATTTTTTCTGTATGTACGTTTTTTTGTGGGGAAAAGTGACAACGTTCGGCCAATGGTACTTAACTAGCTACCCACAGTCAGACACGTCACAGCATATGACGTATGTATCCGTAACAAGACCTGTATGATACATAGAAACTGGTATGTTCACTGCGTTCAGATGAGACCAACTCAGCTGGTTTTTGTTTGGTAGCGAGTATAAGCGGCCGATATGGGTTATCTTCAGGAGGATGGCTGGCTTTTCCCTTCGAAGTAGAGTGAGCTGGCTAGCTGGTAGAGCTGTAAATTCACTAGACTAATTGCAGAAAGAAAAAACCTCAGACACAGGTCATTGTGATTAAGTCTCAAATGTAGCTTGATGAATGAGCCTTTGTGTCTTAAACTTCGCCAACAGTTTAATTGGAAATGCATCAAACTGAATTTCCAGTAAATATCTGCAGGTTTTCCAAAAAGGAATGCAATAATGCATTTGATAAGATGTCAGTGAAACACACAAATATAGATTACTTGAACTAACACTTACTGATAACATGCATTTTGTTTTACCATCAAATCTTTAGACTATCTATCAGGATGTTTACTTAAGTAAATTTCAAAAGAGCATCACAACATTACCTTCTCTGCCTCAACACGGGTGCTGTTTTTGTGGACTTGGAAAATACAACTGTACTGTTTCAAACATGTTTATTGCACAGAATTGACATTGTGAGTTACAATCCGAGTGATTAACAAACCTGAGTTTCTGTTGATCTTTGCTGTCATGAGGTCATGGATGAATGCTCTTTTAAAGCATTTCCCTGACTATTGATAAAATACTATGGTCCTTATGAGGGTACCAAAAGACATTCATATGAAGCAGGATTTTGAGGTGACTGATTTAGAAAAGGAATCCAGCTTAGGTGTGCATTGTTTTATGTCAATATATTTGTTCGTAAGCACCTTCATTGTTTAGGCCATATGCCACATTTTACTGAAATTACACCACACAAATGCATAAAAAAGGCTCCAGATCACTCCTGGTCCTTGACCTGGACTGAAGACAAACCTACTTGTTCTCAGAGAGCCCACCACGGGTAGGGGTAGAGATGAACCTGCAGGGGCTTCCCAGAGGTTTGCGTGGTGCGGTCTCATCCCTGTCCAAACTTTGCCTTCTGGGTGTGCCCTAAGGAGAGATCCAAAGTTGGTTTGGGTTAGCACAGTGCACCCACTGCTGGTATTAGAGGCATTACACAAGTTGTGTAATTCCATACCTGTCGTTCTCCAGATGGACAAGACTCACTTTTTACCGACCGATTTCCAAGAATACTGAAGCTGGCACTTCCATGGGATGCCTTAAGAACTACAAGTAGAAAACATGTTTTCTTTTCCAATTGCAGTAAAAAGAAAAAAGGTATACCTCTACTAATAAAAATATTTCCTAAAGGACAGTCTCAGTCAGAGAATCTGCAAGTGTGCTTAGGTAATGGAAATCAAATCTCTAGAAATAAGCTTGTTTTATGGGTCAGTTTACGTTTTTTGGAATATCAGTGTATCAATATCAATATCACTTTTGCTTTTTGTTCACATTTTCAGTCTTCAATTGGTCTTTGTATGGGATTTTGGGGAATTATTTTTGAATGGAATCTTTTTTTAATGTTAATGCCTTAATAATTAAAAGGGAATATTCAGGAATTCACTAAATTTATTAGTAATTAACAATCTAGCAACAGTAAATTTCAGAAAATATGATAGCTTTCAAGCAAGTTCAAAACTAGATGAATATTTTCAATATATCAATCCAATTATTCATTTTGTCATTAGCTTTCATATATTTCTCTGAAGAGGGTGCAACTAAATCAAAGTTTTCTGAAATCAGTTTGAATGTATTATTAATTTATATTTGAAGACTTGAGTTAATAATCAATGGGGAAATAAGCAAACAACATTTTTATTTATAACCTTTGTAAAGAAAAATTAATACAGATGATTGAAAACTAGAAGACACACTACTGACATCCTGTCCCTTTGCCCTTACCAGTAGATTTTCCTTGCTTGAGCTTCTCAAGGTATTCTTTCACTTTCTGAGTCAGGGCTAGAGGGATACTGTCGAGGGTGACAACACTTGAGTCCTTCAAAGTCACCACAAGTCTGCTTGGAGTGTGTACCACATTCTTTATATTATGGTTCAGCTGAGAGCATGAAAAGAAGCAGATACAAAGTGGTGAAAAAGTTAGCACAAATACATTTATTTACATGTTCTATTAATGATACATTGCTTATCACTTAACGCAAGTTTTACATTTTGGGGGGCTTAATTTCAGTTAACAGATGTTACTACACTGCTTGAATCGCGATTCCATCTGAGATACTGCTGATGACAACATTGTTACAATAAGGTTCAAAGGTGTTGTTTCTTGATTAATTTGTCAAATATGAGTTGGCTAAATGCCTGAAAATATCACTAGAAGGGAAACGCTTAAGGCGTGTTTAAGTCAAAGAGGTTAGGACCATTTTTACACCGGAATACCCCATTTGTTTTGATTCAACGATCTTTACCAACTTTTCAACTATCAGGCTGCTATAACTCACCATTCCCTCTTGCAGGGGAAATGAGAAACCTTTCATTCTTCTACTCACATTGTATTTTGAGTTTTAAATGGCAGCAACAAATGTAAGCTTTAAAATCAACGCATTATTTATAAATAAGCATGTATTTTGTATACAATATACAAAAATATCAGAATTTCCTCAGAAATTGTACACTCTACATAGTACTATAAATTTGTTAAATCTAAAGTAAATAACAGAAATAAACTCTCAACGGTCAAGTATGTCTGCAACCATTTGTAAAACTGGTTACGGTAGAGTAGGCAACTGTAAACTAAAAATCCTTTGGGCGCTCATTCAGCTCTTGGTAAATTGACTATTGGCTAATGTTCCCTTTTGTGATTGTGCCCTGTTTGTCCCCACAATGGGGTGCTAGTTTACCCATTTTGGATTATTTTCCAAACTTGGCAATAATCATGAAAAAATATTCTATGAAAAAGCTAGTACTATGAGCCAGGTTAGAGAATCGAAGAAAATGTATTGAGGGAGAGTTTTGGACACGTTGCCTGAAATTAACACAATGCAATGCCGGAAATGCAATACACCATAAGCCCACTGGGGCCGTTGCCTCAAGTTGGGGGGTGGGGCTCTGGAGAAAACATACATTAAACATGATGGCTAACGTAAAGTTTGCCTTACTTTAGTAATATTTGCAAATTAATGCTTAATGATGGCCAGCTAATTATTATTATTTAAAATTATCATGAAATAATGTTCCATTATTAGGGGAACATATGTTCCTATATACACTACAAAACACAGTAAATGAGACTTCAGTAAAGAAAATGCATGCCAATAGCATTTACTTGAGCTAGGTATGTTAAAATATTCTTCATTGTATTTTCAGATGAGTTTGTAGCAAAAATGTTTTCTTCCAGAAGAGAATGACAATTGCTTCAATGAGGAAGACGGCACTATCACATTATGATGGACAGCGAATGGGTCAGTGGTTTTATGCCACAAACCTTTAAAGGAAAAAAAGAAGTTGTGGAATTGAATCCCCTAATAAATGTATTCCCAGTTACTAGTAAAAGAGTTGTAAAAAATTGGATATCAATTTCAAAGGTTTCTGTTTTTGAGCTGGAGTGGGCAGGGCTAGCCGACTTGTATGTACATAATTGCTTATTTAGTAGACATGTTGTAATTACGTAATTATCATTAGCTTCATAACATTATGCTACTAGGCCTATTTTGTACACAGTTCCCCTGTTAAAACAGAATTGTTAGATTCACTATTTAAACTGAATTGAAAACCAAGACAATATAGAAAATTAGCACGTTAGTAAAACAGACTTCATGCAGCTACACGGGTTACTGCTGAAAATGGCAAGATACTATAAAAATGTCCTATCATTTGAACAAATGAACACATTCCCCATTCATGCCATTTCCCTCTTTCCCAGCACAGGTTACCCAAGGCAAGAATGGAACGGCCGCAAAGAAGTACCCCAAAGACATGCCACCTGCAATTAATACATTTAACCGCAACATTGTTTCAAAGCTCCCAATTTATCAACTTCAGATCAGTTCTTAAATGACAAGAGTCGTGAGGAAAACTGTGCTAAGGCAGTGCAAATGATTTACTACTTATGACCATGACTCAAGATCCCCAAACATTGTTAGGCTCTCTTATGCCATTAAACTACACAACATGCACAATCAGGGTGATCAACAGGATTATATAAACTAACATTATAGCTCACAGAGTAAACTCAACTGAGCATTAAATTGTAACTGTTCACCACAACTCTTTCCTTTTTTTGGCACACCACAGTGCATGCTAGGTACCCAAGATTGCTGCCCATATATTATGATGCTCAGGCTGGCAATATGTACAGTCGTGGCCAAATGTTTTGAGAATTACATAAATATTAGTTTCAAAGTTTGCGGCTAAACTGCTTTTAGATCTTTGTTTCAGTTGTTTCTGTGATGTACTGAAATATAATTACAAGCACTTCATACGCTTTTATCGACAATTACATTACATTTATGGAAGGAGTCAGTATTTGCAGTGTTGGCCGTTCTTTTTCAGGACCTCTGCAATTCGATTGGGCATACTATCAATCAACTTCTGGGCCAAATCCTGATTGATAGCAACCCATTCTTTCATTCTTCTTCACTTCTTGGAGTTTGTCAGAATTAGTGCGTTTTTGTTTGTCCACCTGCCTCTTGAGGACTGACCACAAGTTCTCAATGGGATTAAGATCTGGGGAGTTTCCAGGCCATGGACACAAAATGTCAACGTTCTGGTCCCCGAGCCACTTAGTTATCACTTTTGCCTTATGGCACGGTGCTCCATTATACTGGAAAATGCATTGTTCTTCACCAAACTGTTGTTGGATTAATGGAAGAAGTTGCTGTTGGAGGGTGTTTTGGTACCATTCTTTATTCGTGGCTGTGTTTTTGGGCAGAATTGTGAGTGAGCCCACTACCTTGGATGAGAAGCAACCCCACACATGAATGGTCTCAGGATACTTTACTGTTGGCATGACACAGGACTGATGGTAGCGCTAACCTTTTCTTCTCCTGACAAGCCTTTTTTCAGATGCCCCAAACAATCGGAAAGGGGCTTCATCGGAGAATATGACTTTGCCCAGGTCCTCAACAGTCCATTCACGATACTTTCTGCAGAAGATCAATCTGTCCCTGATGGGGGTTTTTTTTGTTGAGAAGTGGCTTCTCTGCTGCCCTTTTTGACACCAGGCCATCTTCCAAAAGTCGTCGCCTCACTGTGCGTGCATATGCAGTCACAACTGCCTGATGCCATTCCTGAGCAAGCTCTGCACTGGTGGCACTCTGATCCCGCAGCTGAATCCTCTTTAGGAGACGAACCTGGCGCTTGCTGGACTTACTTTGAAGCCCTGAAGCCTTCTTTACAAGAATTGAACCTTGTTCCTTAAAGTTGCCGATGATCCTATAAATTGTTGATTTAGGTGCAATCTTAGTAGCCACAATATCCTTGTCATAAAGCAATTTTTATGCACTGCAATAATGGCTGCACGCGTTTCTGTGCAGGTCACCATGGTTAACAATGGAAGAACAATGATTTCAAGCATCACCCTCCTTTAAACATGTCAAGTCTGCCATTCTAACCCAATCAGCCTGACAAAATGATCTCCAGCCTTGAGCTCGTCAACATTCCCACCTGAATTAACAAGACGATTACTGAAATGATCTCAGCTGGTCCTTTAACAACAGCAATGAAATGCAGTTGAAAGGCTTTTTTGGGATTAAATTCATTTTCATGGCAAAGAAGGACTATGCAATTCATCTGAACACTCTTCATAACATTCTGGAGTATATGCAAATTGCTATTATAAAAACTTAAGCAGAAACTTTTCCAATTTCCAATATTTATGTGATTCTCAAAACTTTTGGCCAGGACTGTATATCAAAGATGACATACAAGCTAGCAAACAATCTGAGGGATTGCTTAATTTGGAGGATGGGTGTAGCATCTTATGTGGCTTTCTATCTGTGTTTGTTGATACAATGGAGTTTTTTGACCATTTGGAGCAGATGTCTCCTGGAGCTTTATAACTGCTGGACCTGGAGATGTGATGTCTGACATGTGGGTGGCTGAGAGTTCTTATCAAGTGAAGGGGAAGAAGCTTTGGGACACCGGGTCCTAAGGCTGTCGTTTCAGCTGTCACTATATCGTGTTAGAAGAATGTGAATGTTACATACAGGTTACCAGATATTAGGTTCCAAATAGGACTGAGTGTGTATTCAATTCAGTACCACTCTGCCAAAGGATTTCTAGTAATACGTGTTCTTCAGAATGAAATGACTCTATTTCAATTAAATCCTTTCAGCATTGTAGTACTCAATACTGAAACGATACTAAGGATTTAAAAGTCCACACTTTGGTTACATACAGATGCCTGGAGTTATAGATGCCTGGGGTATAGTGTAGCGTTGTCACAGTACCAATGGCATCACAGGCACTATACACTGTTACAGTTATCTGTATTTCTGAGATTTTCTGTGATGTTGATCACTGACCGCATCATGGGCACTGTGCACTAATCATTTAATTGATGGAACAATATATTCTCATTGTTGGATTCATACTTGTAGGCAACAAAGACGACAGTTATTTTTCTTATTATTATATATTATATATAGCTCAAATAAATTATGGAATGTGACAGAAAATGGTAACATTCACTTAGGTATTACATCACAGAATTAAAGCACATCTAATTACCATCTTATAATCCTTTTCTGATGTAAGGGTAAGAATTTAATTATGTTGGAGATCAGTTGGCTGAACCAGGAATGGACACCCCATTTCTGCCAACTTGATCAGATTCAAAAGGTGGGAGGGAAAAGGTAGAAGTACGGTCAAATGACCATGTACCTTGGTTACCATGGACTCTGACCTAGTTTGAATTACCTCTCCACATACAGAAAACTCGGTTTGCCTCATCTTAGGGTTAACCAACTGAAGGTTCTCAATAAGCCCTTTCTGGAATACTACTTGATCCTTTAAAAAGCTGTATAAAAGGAAAAAAACTTAGTATTACCTGAAACGTTTTAGGTGCACCACCACTGCTGAATCTGAGGCAGAGATTTACTTTGTTATCCTTCTCAATGATCTCAAATGTTCCCTCTTTCCACCGAGTGGTCCCAAGGTCTATGCTACTGAAGCGGATTCTAACAGCCACGCTGCTGGAAAGCTTCAGCATTGTGGCTACCATTGGTGTGTTTGGACACTGTGAGCAAGGTGGTTGTCTCTGCTCCTCGAGTTGGAATCCAAGCCTCACAAGCTCCAAGCAAGACCTGCAAATAACACAATATAATATTTTAAGACAAGCCAATTTACAATACAACATACGTAACATGACTGATTAAACTGAAAGTTCACACTTTTATCCACTAAATGAGGTCTTCTAAATTTGATACCTGCTACAGGTCTCAAAAACATTTGAACAGGGGCAACAAATGGCTGGAAAAGCATACATTTATTTTAAATTCAGCAGGGAGAACATCTAGCACAGGGGTCACCAACTAGAGGGCTACCATGCAGACTATTTTCCGTCCAACCTCAGTTTAGCACGCCTGATTCTACTAATTCTACTTCTGAAAGAAACACATAGGGGTGACAGCTATACAAACAAATGTACAAACATTTTCCCGACTTGACTCAATGTCGCTGCTGAACATTCCAGATTCAGCAGCAACAATAAAATGAGCTATTACGAATAACGAGCCTTGTGTCACCAGTCCTGTTATAACCAAATGCTGATATATTCCAAAATGCCTGGATGCGATATCTAACAGATTATTCAAATGATAACCTTCAATTTAGAGAATGAAATTGCAATCTTACTTCACGTCTTTGATTATCACACATGTGCAGAACTAGCAAATTTGACTGGTAAGAGGATAAGATTTTTTCTTAAATCATTCCAACTTAGCACATCCAAAAACAAAACTGTTGAAAGCGTGTGGTCTCAACTCAACCTCTTTTGGAAATTGAAAGCTGGCTGTTGTTCAAAACAAAGTGCAGATAGCTATACCTACAGATGCACAGCATAAGCAGACATAGCCGACCTATGTTTCAGAAACGTTTTAGGCTAACACCTACAAATGCAAATACAAAAAAAACGTAAATCAACAAAAAGGGAAAACTGTGACACCCTTTTAAATTAAATATTTTTTGAGCCGCTTTATTTGCCTTAAATAATATAATCTACCATTTTTAAGTAGATTTACTTAATTCAGCAATAGCAGTAAACAGACCTCACACCGCTATACAGCTGGTCGACTAGAGAGAGAGAAAAAAAAGAATCAGTCGACCAGGCGCATATACACCAAACAATCAACAAGTAATCTGAGTGAGGACAGCCCTACAAGCAACTAATTAAGTTGATTGATTTGTAACATGAGTAGCTATAAAAGGGACATCTTAGCAGGGTAGTCTCTCAGGAGTACAGATGGGCAGAGGATCTCAGCTTCAGAGAAACTGGAGAAAATACGACACCTAGGGGACAAGCTTTGATTGAATGCCCATGGTGTTCGGCCTCAAAGCTCATGTAAATGACCTGTAAAAGGCATTTAGTTCTCAGTTTGTGCATACATTTGTTAAGTTTCTATGTTTAAAAATCCATGTTATCCATGTTCTATTGTGACTAAAATGTTGGCTTGTGATTTCAAACACTTAGTTTTAATTTATTTTAAATTTGAAAAAAGTCCCAACTTTTCTGGACTTTGGGTTGTACTTAAAATGCATTTGTCTTATGAAGAGGAGAAAGTAATTCTCCACAGATGTGTCAAGCAGAGCCACACATTCTAACAGTATGATCAAATTAACTTACTCAAATAAATGAGTATAATTAATCAATCAATGCCTGAAAGTCACATAAAACCTTAGAAATAATGATGCAAAAACTAGAGAGTTGGTTGCATCCAATTCAGTGTTCTGTATACTGTGGCAGACCAGGGAGAGAGCGGGAGGTAATCGGTGGCAGGTACTTCCCAGTGCAGGTGCTCCAGCCAATGGGAGCTTGGCAGTGGACGCACCTGCCGGCAATCCCCAATCAAGGGAGTATAAATTCGGCCAAGCAGCTGCAGCAGAGGAGGAAGAAGAGAAAAAAGCCAAGAGGCTACGAAAGGCAGCCGAGTAGCAGAAAGAAGCCAAGAGGCTGCGACAGGCAGGCGACTACGAGAAAGAAGCCAAGAGGCTGCGACAGGCAGGCGACTACGAGAAAGAAGCCAAGAGGCTGCGAGAGGCAGTCGAGTAGCAGAAAGAAGCCACGAGACCGTGAGCGGCCGATAACCGAGAGAGAATTCACAGAGACCCCTGGAAAGAAGTCCGTCTTTTCTTTTGTTTTTGGTGAAGGTACTTTTGTCCCAGCCCCTCATCCTCCACGTTTGTATTAAAATACTTTTTTGCTCAACCACACCTCCCTTGTTGGCTCCTACCTTCCACCCGACTCTCACCTCACTACGGGCGCCACAACACAAATTACTAAGGTGTACTTAAGTCATGTATCATTATATACCTTCTGGTCCAGATCAGATACTCCGTAGTCCGTTTTTTCGTCCTTATGGTCCGGACCAACTGCTGTGTTTTGTCATGTAGTCCACAAATTTGGTGAATGGTTTTCTATTTCAATCCAATTTGCGTTGGCAGAGCTGTTAGCCTAATACATCTCAGAGAACAAACCTTTGTTTATTAAAGATACTCATCAATTACACTTATTTTGTTAGATCAAAAGCAGTTCTCCATGACCCTTCCTGTGTGCCTCGTGGCCTGGACCACAGGGGGGGGGGGGGGGGGGTGAAACTGGTGATCCCAACTTGTACCGGCCCATACAGCTGCTAAGTGTTCAATTGCCTGTAATGGGCCGGGTGTTCAGTGTTCCATCACCTGAACAGCCTGTGTACGGGCCCAGCCGCTAACATGCCATTGCGTGGTCCGGACCATAATGAATTGTTTGTGATTCTAATCCACCCACTCTGGAAAAGGTGGCGGTGCTGTTACCAGATCAAATGTTAGCACCAAATCCTTTGTCTATTAGATATTCCCTTTTGATTATGCCTTTTTTCTTATTGCATTGTGGGCTATAAGAGTTTGTGGGATGAACTGCGCCATTCAATTTTGGTCATGCTACAAGCACAAAATGTAACAAATTTCGGAATAATATTTTCGGCAAACTATGGCATCTATAAGCCCCACAGGGTTTATTCATTGTGCTATAAGATGTATATTGCGTAATTATGTAATTAATATGAGGATATAAGAAAGTATAGTATGTGGTATGTAATGAGATAAAAATAAAATAAGTCAAGTTCTGTGACCATCCTTGTCTGGCTTATAGAAGCAACGAGAAGACAGGGTAGTTCATGTTTTGTAGATAAACAGTACAGAGGTGACAAATGTGGCTTAGACGTATGAAGACGTAGTTGATTGGCTTGACTTGAAAAATGATAACGACTAGTTTTCTTATTTAAAGGCTTCTCAAGGAACAATGGTTACAACAAAAAATGGAGACAGGAGGGTTTAATGCTTTCCCAGTCTTGGTATGGTCATCAGAACTACACACTAACTGGAAAGCAAAAGTATGCTGCTATAACTAGAGCTTGTTTGTGGGAGCAGAGATCATTTTATCATTGTCTCCTTTTTTAATTCAACACAATTAACGCAATAAAGTAGTCTTGTTTTGTCCTTGGCTAATGCATGGAAACAGTAAATGAGATGCTTGCATTTGCCTTTGTGCACTGTTATCAAATATTGTATGTCTGGCAGAATAATGGCACTGAGCCCAAACTCCGATCAACCTCCTCCCTTGATGCATCATACTAACACATCGCATTTGTTTTGTTTTGTTGTTGTTGCAAGATTACTAACAATGCTGTAGACAACCGGTCTTGTGTATTACAATAGACTCAGTACAGCTTAAAAATATGTACTGTAGCATCACTGCAGTTACAAACACAAAACGTAGATTGCCATAGTTGTTAAGGAAGCTACCCACAGACCCTCCGCACTATTTGAGTCGAAAGTGCTGGACCCATTTTTCAATTTATAAAACAAATTCCTGTCAAATTAGAGTAATGTCTTTGTTAATACCGTCCTGTATGTGACAATGCCACAACCCGTAACTTGATGTCAATGTGTTCAGGAAGGCTTACAGTACAGGACAGTGAAAATTGCAGACATTTTCCAATTGGGACTTCGATTTTTTAGTTTATACCCGACGAGTGCCCGCACCCATTCACTGCAACGAAATAGCTTCATGGAACTCCGACTCGGAATCTGAGCGGATTTTAAAAAAAGATATTGGCGTTTTAGAAACGGTTATATGATGTGTTCTCTTCGTATTTAGGACGAAATTATTTACAAGCTAGCGGTTTGATCGTGTAATTGTATATCTCAATCCTACTGGCTAATCAGCCAACATGTTAACGTAGTCTACATCCAAAGTCGCTATCGTAAAGCCAACCTCTTATCCACAAACTAGATTAACGGAAACAGCTTCGAGGTCAAATTTAAATTTAAAAACGTCTACATTGAGTATATATTGTCAATATTATTGTGCACACGTGTTTTAGTATAGTTAATATGCAATTTAATTCCATAATTTGCCCACGCATGACTAATACATTTTATTTCAGGCTCAAATGGGTTTGTCCTCCTACTGGGCATACGCGGAAATTCGTCTAGACCGGGAGCTACACGGAGCAAGTGGTGCGGACCGGAAGGAGTACGACTTAAGCACACCTTTATGTTCCGTGTCTAAAACACCGAATAGGCCTCAATAGCTTATGTTAAATTACGTTCACACAAACAGGTTTTTTTTATTTTAAGATACGATTCCCCACTTATTACTCGGTTCAAGTGTTTGCAGTCTTTCGACCGGCAATAATCTAAAAATGAAGCTACCCTCTTAATATCCGTCGACTTCGTTGTTCATCTAGTTGAGTGCGATTATTTACCGTACATTGTTATAGAAACATGTATATTCATTGATACACGTGTTAGTTGACTACTGTGGTAAGCCACAATATATATTCGACTGAGCAAGTACAACATTCGCATAACGAACTTTTAATTAAACACGAGCCCCAAGTTAGAACCGGCAGTAAACTTGTTGTAACCGATGTGGTTAACTAGATAATACAGGACGAGAGAGGGTTGTCTTCAACATTAGTTTATAGCACCAGCGTCCAATGAGTAAATAAGTTAATAATGAGTTAATAATGCAGCCAAAATTTCCGCACCATCATATCGTAAACAGTCGATTGTTAAACAGTAAGACGGCTAGCGAATAATGCATGAGCACGTTGAGTGTTAGTGAAGTGAAGTGACGTATTGTCAAGTACTCGAAATTTACCTCTGCATTTAACCCGTCCAAGTGCACACACAGCAGTGAGTAGTGGGCAACCGCACACTACACCCGGAGCAGTGGGCAGCTACTGCTCCAGCGCCCGGGAAGCAATTGGGGGTTCGGTGCCTTGCTCAAGGGCACCTCAGTCATGGTATCGAAGGCAGAGAGAGTGATGTTTGTTCACAATCCTGCCGGTGCGAGAATCGAACCAGTAACTTGCAGGTTACAAGCCCGACTCCCTAACCATTAGGCCACGATTTACCATGCAATGTGCAAAAACTAATTAAAACACATATAGGTAGAGCTAGCTATATTCATGGCAACATCTTGCACTAACTATCTGGCTGATGGTGCAACTCATTTCTTCTGCACTCGCTGCAGCAGGCAGTTTGTTTGTAACTAACTAGAAGCTAGACTACTAGATATATCGTTTGCAAGCCAACTGACTATAAGAACAGGCCTATAGATAAACAACCAGAACGCTAGTATCTTGCTAACTCGCGTGCTAGCACATTTGATTGATTGCGATTTGATGATATAAACATAAGAAATACTTCGTGACAGCAAAATATGTCCTTACCTGTCAATTCAGAGAGTGCTTTTCAAAACTTAAAATTATGGTATCTTTACATTAGAAGCGGGTTTCATGTTTTGCCGGTATTCCGTTTCTGTAATATATAAATCGGTAAGAGGCCTCAGACGTCAATGATGGCGGGAACCTGAAATTGACCAGCGGAAATGATAGTCGAGAATACAATCTCTCGCGCGATATTCTAGTAAAACGTGCGTTCGACATTGGCTGTGCTTGCTTCAAACCAGCTAGAGTTGCCGCAGTCGGGGAGGAGTTATTATACATGGCTAGCTGCAGCCGTCTGCAGCGCTGTAGGAAGTCGAATGTACCTAAAGCCTACGATTCAGATGTTCCGGTTCCTGTTTGAACTACTCTTCTTGCTTTGACATGTACCTCTTTAAATGAAATTGTCACTGTCGTGAATGCAGAGGTTTTGATCATGTGAGGAACGTTAAAATCATTATATTTAAAGTTGCACTCATCGTTGACAATGAGGGGGTAATTGCACAAATTAAAAGTACGTGGTGGCAACTAGCACGACAGTCACCGAAAACATGCTAGCATTAACTGTTGTGTGCAGACAGACCGACAGGCTTAAATGTTTTTCTGGATTTTGGAGACAAATGAGCAAAAGGCTTGTGTTAGGGATAGAGACAAGCTGTGACGATACAGGGGCAGCAGTTGTAGACGAAACAGGACAGATTCTGGGGGAATCGTTACAATCTCAAAAGGAAGTACACTTGAAGTAAGTGGGGTGTTTTTTTACCAGACTTTTCCTTATGTAGTTGTGGAGGCTGTCCATATAGGCAGAGGAGCTTGCTCCACATATAAAAATGTGGAGCAACCTCCTCTGCCTTTATGGACATATATATTCAGTGAGGAAAAAGTATTTGAACACCCTCCTATTTTAAAAGCAAGTTCTCCCACTTGGAAATCATAGAGGGGTCTGAAATTGTCATCTTAGGTGCATGTCCACTGTGAGAGACATAATCTAAAAAGAAAATCTATAAATCACAATCTATGACTTTTTTAAACTATTTATTTGTATGATCCAGCTGCAAATAAGTATTTGAACACCTGTCTATCAGTTAGAATTCTGACCCTCAAAGACCTGTTAGTCTGCCTTAAAAATGTCCACCTCCAGTCCATTTATTATCCTTAATTAGATGCACCCGTTTGGGGTCGTTAGCCACATAAAGACACCTGTCCTCCCCAAAAATCAGTAAGAATCCAACTACTAACATGGCCAAGACCGGAACACCTCCCTAGGGAGGCATCCAGGATGCATCCGAAACAGATGCCCGAGCCACCTCAGATGGCTCCTCTTGACATGGAGGAGCAACGGGCTCCTCACCCTATCTCTAAGGGAGTGCCCGGCCACCCTACGGACGAAACTCATTTCGACCGCTTGTATCCACGATCTCGTCCTTCTTCACCACAAAGGTCCGGTAGAGAGACCACATCACTGCAACCGCTGCACGGATCCGCCTGTCAATCTCCAGTTCCGTCCTTCCCTCGCTTCTGAACAAGGCCCCGAGATACTTATACTGCTCGACTTGAAGCAAAGACTCCCCATCCACCCGAAGGGAGCAAGCCACCTTTTTCCGGTCGAGAACCATGGCCTCGGATTTGGAGGTGCTGATTCCCATCCCGGCCGCTTCACACTTGGCTGCAAAGTGCTCTAGTGCATGCTGTAGGTCCCGGTCCGATGAAGCCATCAGGACAACATCATCTGCGAATAGCAGAGATGAGATCCTGTGCTCCCCAAACCAGACACCCTCCAGCCCCTGGCTGCCTAGAAATTCTGCCCATAAAAACAATGAACAGAACCGGTGACAAAGGGCAGCCCTGAGCAAATGGTCCCAGACCCCATACTCGCGGCAAACCCCCCACAGGACACCACGAGGGACATAGTCAAGCGCCTTATCCGGGTCCACAAAGCACATGTGAACTGGTTGGACAATTTCCCATGAACCCTCAAGCACCCAATGAAGAGTGTAGAGCTGATCCAGTGTTCCGCGACCAGGACAAAAACCACACTGCTCCTCCTGAATCCGAGGTTTGACTATCGGTCAGATTCTCCTCTCTAGTACCCTGGCGTAGACCTTACCGGGGAGGCTGAGGAGTGATCCCCCTGTAGTTGGAACACACCCTCTGGTCCTCCTTCTTATGAAGGGGTACCACCATCCCAGTCTGCCAGTCCAGAGATACTATCCCAAGCTGCCACGCGACAGCCCCACAACATCCAAAGACTTAACATACTCAAGACGGATCTCATCTACCCCCAGGGCTTTGCCACCGAGTAGCCCACCGACTACCTCGGTGACTTCCGCCTGGGTGATCGATGAGTCCGCCTCTGGGTCCCCAGCCTCTGCGTCCTCCACAGAAGACGTGACGGCAGGTTGAGGAGATCCTCAATGTATTCCTTCCACCGCTCAACAACGTCCCCAGTTGAGGTCAGCAGCTCGCCCCCCGCACCATACACGGTGTTGGTGAAGAACCGCCTCTCCCCACTGAGTCGGCGAACGGTTTCCCAGAATTTCCAAGAGTCCTTCCCCATGGCCTCCCCAGATTCCTCCCAGACCCGAGTGTTTGCCTCCGTGACAATCCGAGCCGCGGCACGCTTGGCCTGCCGATACCCGTCAACTGTCTCAGGAGTCCCACAAGCCCACCAGGCTCGATAGGACTCCTTCTTCAGTTTGACAGCATCCCTTACTTCCGGTGTCCACCACCGGGTTCGGGGGTTGCCACACCAGAGACCTTACGACCCCAGCTCCGGGCCGCCGCATCGACAACAAAGGCCGAGAACATAGTCCACTCAGACTCAATGTCCCCAGTGCCCCCCGGAATGTGTGAGAAACTCTCCGGGAGGTGCGAGTTGAACACCCTGCTGACAGAGGGCTCAGCTAGACATTCCCAACAGACTCACACGATACACTTGGGTCTGCCAGGTCTGTCCGGCTTCCTCTCCAGCAGTGGATCCAGCTCACGACCAGGTGGTGATTGGTTGACAGCTCCGCCCCTGTAAGTGTCCGAGACACACACGACAACAAAGTCGATCATCGACCTGCGGCCTAGAGTATCCTGGTGCCACATGCACTAATGGACACCCTTGTGCTCTAACATTGTGCTCATTATGTACGAACTGTGACTAGCACAGAAGTCCAATAACAGAACACTGCTCGGTTTCAGATGGGGGGGCCGTTCTTCCCAATCACCCCTCTCCGGGTTTCACTGTCGTTGCCCACGTGGGCGTTGAAGTCCCCCAGCAGAACAATGGAGTCCCCGGTCAGTGCACTGTGCAGTACCCTTCCCATGGACTCAGAGGCCCGGTACTCTGCACTGTTATTCGGCCCATCGGCCGATACAACAGTGAGCGACCTGTCCCCGGCTTGAAGGTTCAGGGATGCGACCCTCTCATTTTTATCATTTACTGGGGTAAACGCCAACATGTGGCAGCCGAGCCGCGGGGCTGTGAGCAAGCCCACGCCAGCCTCTCTCGAGGACAATGGATCCAGAATCCAAACTGTGCATGGAGGCAAGGCCAACCATATCTAGCCAGTAACGCTATACCTTCCATATAACCTCGGGCTCCTTCCCTGCCAGCGTGGTGACATGCAATGTCCCCAGCACTAGAGACGGTGTGCATGGCCTTGGTCGTCCAGGCACCTGCCCCTGACTGCCGCCCAAAACACACTGCACCGGCCTGGTCCTAGGTGACTAGCCTGCAGGAAGGTGATCCCACGTTGTCTTTTCAGGCTATACCCCGCCGGGTCCCATGGGCAAAGACCAGGCCACCAGGCGCTCGCCTGCAAGCACTCACTCCAGGCCTGGCTCCAGGGTGGGGCCCCGGTAACGCCACTCAGGGTGACATATTGAATCTCTTTGGTCTTGGCATCATAGGGGTTTGGTGAACCACGCTTAGTCTGGCAAGTCACCTAGGACCAGTTTGCTTTAGGAGACCCTACTAGGAACTTATTACCCCCGACAACATAGCACCTAGGATCATCCAAGCACTCAAACCCTACCACCACGTTAAGGTGGCGGTTCAGGGGGGGGCACTAAGACGTCATGGTTTGAAATCATGCATGGCACAGAAGGTTCCCCTGCTTAAACCAGCACATGTCAAGGCCCGTCTTAAGTTTGCCAATGACCATTTGGATGATCCAGAGTCAGGTGAGAAAATTCTGTGGTCAGATGAGACCAAAATAGAACTTTTTGGTCATAATTCCACTAAACTTGTTTGGAGGAAGAATGATGATTACAATCCCAAGAACACCATCCCTACTGTGAAGCATGGGGGTGGTAGTATCATGCTTTGGGGATTTTGGGTATTAAGGAGAGGATGACCGGGGCCATGTATTGCGAGATTTTGGGGAACAACCTCCTTCCCTCAGTTAGAGAATTGAAGATGGGTCGAGGCTGGGTCTTCCAACATGACAATGACCCGAAGCACACAGCTAGGATAACCAAAGAGTAGCTCTGTAAGAAGCATATCAATTAAGTTGGATCATGCATATCTTGCTTGGCCTAGCCAGTCTCTAGACATAAATCCAATAGAGAATCTTTAGGGAGCTTAAACTCTGTATTTTTCAGCGACAAGCCAGAAATCTGACTGATCTAGAGAAGATCTGTGTGAAGGAGCAGGCCAAAATCCCTCCTACAGTATGTGCAAACCTGATGAAAAACTACAGGAAATGTTTGACCTCTGTAATTGCAAACAAAGGCTTCTGTGCCAAATATTAACATTGGTTTTCTCTGGTGTTCAATTACTTATTTGCAGCTGTATCATACAAATAAATTGTTTAAAATCATACATTTTGATTTCTGGATTATTTTCTGTCTCTCACAGTGTACAATTACCTACGATGACAATTTCAGACCCCTCTATAATTTCCAAGTGGGAGAAGTAGCAAAATAACAGGGTGCTCAAATACTTTTCCTCACTGTATATACGTATGTGTGTATAATATATATATATATATATATATTAGTATCATTTATTAAATAATTCCCACTTTTAAAATCTACTTTTTACACACACTCATTGAGGATTAGAGGTTTACTCCACTTCATTGTCTATTATTTCGTATATTTAGAAGGTTTATGATATTGTAGCTCATCATAGATGTAATCATATTGTCTACTGCTGATCCTTGGGAGGGATTGCAGTGCCGCTTGTTTCCATTTTGGGGTCACGGGTGACTGGAGCCTAACCCAGTAGCTTTTGGGTCATGGGTGGGGTACACCCTGGACTGGGGCCAGCACGTCGCAGGGCTAACACAGAGACACAGACAACCATTCACTCGCACATCCACTCTCTAGGGGCAATTTCAATATACCAATTAACCTATCACATGCATGTCTTTGGATGGTGGGAGGAAGCTGGAGTGCCCGGAGGGAACCCACGGTAACATGGGGAGGACATGTAGACTCCACCCAGAGAGATCATGTGATGTTGGATTTGGCCCAAGAATCGAACCCATGATCTCCTTCCTGGGAGGCAAGGGCTCTAACCTCGCTTACACCATGCACCATAGATGTAATCAATTATACATAATATTTTATCAATAATGTATTATGTAATTTATGTTCTGAGTACTTATGTTGGTTGGTTTACGTTGCTTTCTCCCAAGAAAATAAGTGCCCAGTCTGACCTTTTGTTGTTCTGGGCAGCTGAAAATAAAAGACATAAACTTGAACTTGAACCTGCAGGCAGAAGGGAAAGAGCCTAGAAGGATTGGCTTCTGCTTTTTGGACTAAACCAGAAGTTTTAAAATATTACTAAAATCACAAAGCTTACATAAATTTCTACGAAATTCAGAAAGGAAAACTCAAGTAATTTAGAAATCTTACCAAACTTTTATCGTAACATAGATGTACGTACATCATGAATAACTAGCTCCAAAGAGACATCACACAATTTAGAATAATGTGACTTTATAAGATGGAAATCCTGAGTTATTTACCAAAGCTTTTCGCTGCCAAGGTGTCATTGACTACAAAACTGAGTTTACCTAGTCATAGTTGAATAACCACAAGTCATTGGGTAAAATACAGTGAACCTCAACATCTCCTCTTTCCTATACAAATCTCACAATTTGAAATTGCTGTTCATTTTTCAAATGTGGCTCGACCTTTTCTGGCTCTGGCCTGTACCTTTGTTATGCCCCAAACTTAACATACGCATCTGAGCATATGCTCATCACAACTTTAGGCCGTGGTACTATTTTGTCATTAACAGTTATTAGCAATGCTAAGATATCCTTTATCTAGCATGGGTAGACTGTGTCATTATTTAGTTTATTGGCCATGGGGCTGACATCATTTCGTTATTCTTTCGTGTTTCATTCCAATAAATAACCCGTTGTGACTTAAATATAAAACTCACAATGCGTGTTTGGCTATATTGTGTTTTTGTTCCGCAGCATAGCTCTTGTAAAACAACCAATCAATGCACAGCTCAACTAAACATGCATGATCATAACATAATAATGGGAAAACGTTTCATTGTAGGGCTGTTTCACAGTGATGTACAGTGGGGCAAAAAGTATTTAATCAAGCACCAACAAGTTATCTCACTAAAAAAGATGAGAGAAGCCTATAATTTTCATCATAGGTACACTTCAACTATGAGACAAAATGAGCAGAAAACAAATCCAGAAAATCTCATTAACTGATCTTTAAAGAACTTATTTGCAAATTATGGTGGAAAATAAGTATTTGTTCAATAACAAAAGTAATCACAATACTTTGTTATATACCCTTTGCTGGCAATGACAAAGGTCAAAGTTTTTTGTAAGTCTCCACAAGGTTTTTACACACTGTTGCTGGTAGTTTGACCCATTCTTCCATGCAGACCTCTGCTAGAGCACTGATGTTTTGGGGCTGTCACTGGGCAACACGGATTTTGAACTCCCTCCAAAGATTTTCTATGGAGTTGAGATCTGGGGACTGGCTAGGCCACTGTACGGCCTTGAGATGCTTGCAAAGCCACTCCTTCATTGCCGGGACGGTGTGTTTGGGATCATTGTCATGCTGAAAAACCCAGCCACATTTCATCTTCAATGCCCTTGCTGATGGAAGGAGGTTTTCACTAAAGTCTCATGATACATGGCCCCATTCATTCATTCATTTACACTGATCAGTCATCCTGGTCCCTTTGCAGAAAAACAGCCCCAAGCCATGATGTTTCCACCCCCATGCTTCACAGTAGGTATGGTGTTCTTTGGTTGCAACTCAGCATTTTTTTTCTCCTCCAAAAAGTTATATTTTGATTTCATATGATCATATGACATTCTCCCAATCTTCTTCTGGATCATCCAAATGCCCTCTTGCAAACTTCAGACAGGCCCGGACATGTACTGTCTTAAGCAGGGGAACACGTCTGGCACTGCAGGTTTTGAGTCCCTGACGGCGTAGTGCAGGGGTGTCAAACCCTGGTCCTCGAGGGCCGCTGTCCTAAAGGTTTTCGATGTTTCCCTGCTCCAGCACACCTGATTTTAATGAATAGGTTGTTATCAAGCTCTGTGGACGCCTGATAACGACCCTTCATTAGACGTCCTTTGACAGCTCTTTGGTCTTGGCCATAGTGGAGTTTGGAATCTGACTGTTTAAGGTTGTGGACAGTTGTGTTTTATATGGATAATGAGTTCAAATAGGTGCCATTAATACAGGTAAAAAGTGTGGGACAGAAGAGCCTCTTTAAGAATAAGTTACAGGTCTGTGAGAGCCAAAAATCTAGCTTTTTTGTAGGTGACCAAATACTTATTATTTCCCATAATTTTCAGATTAATACTTTAAAAATCAGACAGTGATTTTCTGGATCTTTTTTCTCATTTTGTCTCTCATAGTTGAAGTGTACCTATGATGACAATTACAGGCCTCTCTCATCTTTTTAAGTGGGAGAACTTGCACAATTGGTGGCTGACTAAATACCTTTTTGTCCCACTGTATTAGGGCAGATAGAACAGCACTTGAGTCATTTACAGCCGAGCCAATGTTTATAATTGATGATTATGAACATTAACAAAAAATATAGCTATAAGCAGCAATGTAGAGGCCAAGTAGAATATAGCAGAACCAGGCTTACTTGGCACTTGTGCAACAAGCAGGTGACAACAAGATATTGCACTTATGCAACACCCAATTTGGTTGAAATATATGTTTGTGTTCAGGAAACGCCACCATTAAATGAACATTTGGCCATGGCCTGTAGTACCACCTACGGTCAATAATGGGCCCTTTGTATTGTGGGACTTGGAATGTGCATACGCTTAGCTTTGGCCAAATATATCTTTAATACATCAAGGTGATTCTGCAAAAATACGTTCAGACAGAAGCCATCTCTAGCAAGTTATAAGACAACTCTATTTCACACTCTGTTATAATGCAGCCTGCAGAGTCAAAGCTGCTCTAGATCATTTGCTAGCATCAAGAAACTCTCTGGAGGTACAGCAAAAGATTTTGCAAGCCATTTATTTCTCTATCTTGCACCTTTTAGTGACCTTGAGTGCAACTTAGTCACCTTGAGTGACTAACCACCCAAGCTACCACCAACGCACAAATATAAAGAAACACAACCTCAGCAATACACAATCTACATCTACTAGTCGTCAATCTACATAAATCCTCCAACTGTATCCTTTGTGTCCTCCTGCAATGCATACTGGGAGCTAGGATAGGGCAATAGATTGAATATTAGAGATAATATAGTGATAGTTTTGTTGGCAATGTGAAGTTTGAAAATATCATGAATATTGAATATTTCAAATTCAGTAATTGTTTTCCAAAGAACACATTGAATGTCCAAATATACGTCCCTTTTTCATCTTGTTGCGTATTAAATTTGCACAACTTATTTTGTGCTATGTGACAGTAGTTCCATCTAAATTGTTTTTGTTTTCTATCTTGTTTTTATCATTTAAAAGCAAATTCAAATATATCAAGATATGTATTGTATATCATAGACATTTGACATATACAAACTGCTGTAATTCCTCCTCCGTTCACTTGATTTGGATGTAAATGCCCTCAAATTAAAGCTAATAGTTTGCAGTTAAAGCACATCTTGTTAGTTTCATTTCAAATCCATTGTGGTGGTGTATAGAGCCAAAAAGATTAGAATTGTGTCAATGTCCCAATATTTATGGACCTGACTGTATATATATTGCCAAGCTCTACTGGGAACCAGGAGTGTCTCCACTACAATGCTGTGATGTTCTTTTAGTGTTGCACATACCAAGTACATATGGTTAATATTGTTGTATTAAAGATTATATATATCAAACTTTCAAACTTCACATTGCCAACAAAACATACAAAAATGTGGCAGATCTAGGGATCAGACTACTGACTTGAAAATATGCATCTTGTCCATTACACCACTAACACAACTGTAATTTTAAGTTTTTCCAAGGACATTATGCATTATATCCAATGCGCTGGCTAGATGGCTAGATTAACTGCAAAACAAATTTTACCTTGTCATAGTTGTATAATAGCAGTTTGTGGGATAACATGGACAAACAGTGAATTGCACAGCCCATTGACAGCTATGTGCAATATAAATCCCACATATTAAAACTCCTGCTGTAAAACAATTGTTTTCAGAAAAGATATGTCTGTCTACCCTTCCCCCCAGTGTTTGTTAAAATTGTCCAAATTAATAGGCACATTTTCACTGTTTTTGTTTCAGTATTTGCATGGTGTTGTATAGTGAGTATGGTGCTTTTAAAATAGCATATTGCAACCCTGCGACCTCAACACATTTTCTGTGGAAAAATGTAATCTAATAAATTAACAAATTGTTATCAAATTCTTATAGAACTGGTGGGATTATACCCGCTGTTGCACAGCAACTTCACAGAGAAAACATTGTCTGTGTCGTCCAGGAGGCAATGAAGAGCAGTGGCGTAACCCCAGGCAACCTTTCCGCTGTTGCCACCACAGTAAAACCAGGCTTGGCCTTAAGCTTGGGAATAGGATTAGAGTTTAGTCGGGACTTTGTAAAGCAACACCAAAAGCTCTTCATTCCCATTCATCACATGGAGGCCCATGCCCTCACAGTCAGGATGCTTCAGCCTGTGGCCTTCCCTTTTCTGGTCCTCTTGGTTTCTGGAGGCCATTCTCTACTGGCTTTGGCAAGAGAAGTAGATGACTTCCTACTCTTGGGTCAAACATTGGACGAAGCTCCTGGGGACACTTTAGACAAGGTAAAGTTATGAGAAATTACTTGCAGTATTTTTGATAGATTCTTTGAGCATTGGAAACAAAATCTATGATTTCTGTGGATCCACAGGTTGCAAGACGCTTGTCACTCATAAAACACCCAAAGTGCTCCGGAATGAGTGGGGGACAAGCAATAGAGCTTCTAGCTCAAGACGGTGACCGGTTTAAGTTTTCCTTCAAAACACCAATGGGCAGCCATTACGACTGTGATTTCTCATTTGCTGGTGTGAGACATCAGGTGTTGATGGCAATTATGAAAAAAGAGAACGAGGAAGGTCAGTGGACCATATAAATTAAAAAAATAAGAAATGCCTTAAATGACATAAGGTCAGAAAATAATATATTGTCCAAAAATATTTACTTTACATTATTTATGTCTTCCAAGGTGTGGAGCAAGGGGAAATGTTGTCATGTGTAAATGACATCGCTGCAGCTGCACAGCATACAGTGGCCTCTCACATTGCCAAGCGCACTTACCGTGCTATTTTGTTCTGTAAGGAAAAGTGCCTACTACCTTCCTCCAATCCAACCCTGGTAAGTATTTGATTTTCCAAAGACATAGCTTCACTCAATTTGGATAAACTGTACATATGTTGTCTTTTTTGTTTTGTTTTGTTTGTCAAAATTGTTTTAACATAGGAACAGGATTGCATTTACTGTGTTTAATGTTTGATTATATATTTACTGCAACACAAACACCTTCTTTTGGTTACATTCATGCATTGCTTGGTACTTAAACACTAAGCATTCTTAGGTTGTTTCAGGGGGAGTCGCTAGTAACCTGTACATCAGAAAGGTTTTGAAGATTGTCACAAACACCACTGGACTAGATCTCCTTTTTCCTCCATCCAAGTTTTGCACTGACAATGGCGTCATGATTGCATGGTATGTGGACTATTATTAGTCTGAATTCATGTATTTTCTATTTTAGTTTGGTGCTTAAATTGCGTCTCTTGGTCAAAAGAATTGTCAAAACCATTGACTGTAAAAATAATGGACAGCATACACCTCTCCCAAAGTGAAGCCAAAGCATATAGTTTGCTGCCTGGTGACTGGCTGTAGTATGGCTGCATTTTAGCAGATGGGACATGAGCCAAACTACAGATGGTTTCTGTCATTTTAGGTCATTTCAGGCTGAAGTCTGTTCAAAGTCTGTTCTGGTCATTTTTCCGATCTGGTTAATTAATTACTTGACTAAATAAAAAGGGGTTAGTGTGTGCTCGCAATTAGGTTGGGTGAGTATGTGGGTGGGACCTCAATACTGCGACTCCAACCCCTGATCACTACTGCACAGACTCCAAATGACATCAGCAGTGCAAGTTGGCACCACCCAGATCCTGGATATTTTGTCCTCTTTTTTACAGTGGAAGGAAGTAGAGAAACCTTCATCGAAATACAGTCTATAGTCAAATATTGTACAATTGCCAAGCACTCTTCACAAATGAACACCAGGGGGCATCAATCATGGATGCAACAAAAACTCACTCTCTCAATCATTTCACAGATAGGAAATAGTTGGCAAAGCATGATTTGACTTCATTCAATGCGGCCAATCTAAAAAGTTGTATTGATGTATAATATGTATTGTTTTGTAAGAGTATATATGTTTGTCATGAACATGGAAGATATTTTTTCTCTAAAATATATGAGTATACTGTATGTCAATACAAAGCACACTTTACACAAAACACAATAAAACAAGTCACTTAGAAATATTCTTTAAAAATTGGGTAGAGCGGAAGAATAGTCCTTGCACAGGACATGCCTGATAAAAGGGTGCATGCCTCATACCCTAAAACATACTTAACTAGATCACTGAGCAAGAAAGTCTGTTGTCTCTCATGGAAATACACATCCCTTCAAATATATTAGGCATCGTGGGCTCTGTTTAAATCTGACTCTTTTTGTGTCTATTTAAGGAATGGTGTTGAGCGGCTAAGAGAAGGAAAGGGAATCCTGTCACACAATGACAAGGTCTTCTATGAGCCCAAGTGAGTCAGCCATGTCTTCTTGTCAATTATTGTAAATGTGTGTGTACAAATTACAATGGGTTTAGTTTCCCGCTATCAGCTCAAGAACCGGGCACTCTGCGAAGTTTATCTTCTCTTATGTGTCCTCTTTATAATGCAATGGAGTGGAATTGACGTTGTTTGGATAAGCATTTCAACATCAAATAATGGAACAATATTTCGCCTACAGTTTGGCTTGTTGTCTTCACGTCCCAACCCCTTTACTCTGATTGGTCCTCTGGTTTGCAGAATATTTCCTACAAATATCTTGAGAATACAGCACTTTGCAAAGTATATATTTTGCAAGCGTCCTTTTTATAATCCAACGTAGTGCAGTTGGCTAGTGCAATTGAACTAACACCGTTAGCAAAGGCGTTTGCCTATACATTAAACTAAGCAAAATTAAGATGTTTTGTTAAGTAAACAAATTAAGCAAATTCAGTTTTACAAGTGATATTTAGCTGCTTTCAAAGGGGCTGGGTGGCTAACAGAATGACAATATAAACTCCATATACTTTCAGCACAAATATTGTTACATAAATTAATAAGGTCGCTGATGTTAAAACTGCCAGCACATTGTAAATGTACAAACACTGTATGGTGAATTATACCTACAACCGGTTCAACCGTTGTGCAGGTTGATCCAATTAAATGAGCAAACGCAAGCCACATTTGTCCATATTTTGTTAATGAATCCGGGAGAAGAATGTTCGTGGCGAGCTAACGAGCTAGAAAGAGCGCTAGGGAGTTTGCTACAGCTCAAAATGTAGCTCTAAAAACGCACTCCTCAGACATAGGCTCTATTATTTTAAAAAAATATATGGCTGTAAGCAGCGATGGGGGATTCCTCCTTAATATTGCAATCCATTACAAAATTGACTTGAAACAGACATGAGGTTCAGAGAGCACGCTGCAAGTTTGGTGTGAATCAGGGACATGCAGTCAGGGGAGGCAAGTGAGGCTGTGCCTCACTTGTCATCATGAGAAGAAAAAGAAAGAACTCAATAAAATAAAGTATTAATATTTGCAATTTTTGTGTGGTTCCCGTGTATTTTGGTCATTTTTATAGTCAGAATCAATCAATCAATCAAGGGAGAGACAAGGGGTGAGGCATGGATGAGCAGAGCCTCCAATGACCCCTCACAAACTGTATTGAGCGCAGGCAAATGGCTTGTTGCCATTTCTGTGTATGTTTACAACATGTTGTTTGAAGAAACCTTTATTAAACGTCTTAATTTCCATAGTGTTCAGTCATGTATTTCATGCATGTGTGTAATATTTAAGTCTTATTGATCTGACATACATCCACAAGGAAAATGCTTGCCTTGAGGCAGCCAGTACCTCTGCCTCAGAGGAGTCGGCACTATTTAGCCTGCTGTTTAGAGTTTATGACTGTGTTACTGTTGTTAAAGAAAAACAACAGCACAACAACAAATGTGACGTTAGAGTTTAGCTGTGATTTCTCGCCCTCAAAATGAAATAAAAAATAATTTGATTACTACACTGAGATATTTTTCAAAGCTGAACTCTCATTCAAAGCAATAACTCATAAATATTGGGAGACTGGGAGACATCAGAGATTTACTGAGATACCCAGCTTCCTGTTTGACGGCTCTGCAGCTCAATTTAATTAGCTGTACGGGGTAAACTGTTTTGAAAATCAACAATCCAAGTGATAACTTTTTTGAGGCTTGGTCTGAAGATGTTGTCTGCCAGATTTTGTGACAGTTGAATAACATTTATAGAAGTCGTAGAGAAAAGAAAGTTTTATGTTGAATTCAAAATGGCGGCTGTATCGAATTGGCTGCTATGATATATTATCATGTGTCACAGAGGAGATGTCCCAATTTATCATTAGACACAAGAAACACTTACAGGCAAACTAATCAACAGTTATTGTCCAAAACAAATCTTTGCTTCCTGCGGCCACACCCAGAGGTCACATGGCTCCGCATTGTTTGGGCATCGTCAAAAGAGGGTGCCGAGTCAACATACCAAGTCTGGTGTTGATAGTCCAAAGATTTGCAGAGATATGACCCAACTTCCTGTTTGGTGGCTTTGCTGCTGATTTAATTGGCTGTACCAGAAAAAATAATTTTTTGAATCCTTCTCATATCTTTTGCCAGGCTTGGTCTGACAATATCGTCTGCCAGATTTAGCAAAAAGACAAGACAGTGAAAATAAATGTTTCCTTGTAATTCAGGATGGCAGAAAATCTATATAACTGTAAATTGAAACCATAGGTAGGGTGCATTTAACTTGTCTTGCTCAAGGGAATCCAACGGTAGCTTATTTTTGAAAATTGGTCATGGGGTTTATGGTTCAAGGATTCCTTACAGAGAAATCCTCATTTTAAAACCCACCTGGTAATTGTTACCCATTTTTCACAGTCCTGCAGCGGAGACCATTAACAGAATGACATGAAATTGAGGCTGTCTTTGAAGTTCGGGTTAGTAGCCAATGGCAGAAAGGAGTCTCAGCCAATTACAGATATCTTAAAATGGGAAAACTTCTGTGCCACATACAGGATAGTATACACACAGGGATTTGCTTTAATTTTAGTGGCAGATTGGTTGACCAGTTGAAAAACTGAAATTTTGATTTATGTGAAGGGAGAGCCTCGATTTTACTTGCCATTTGGCAAATTTTTCTAAAACATCAGAATCCGAATTGGTTGTATTCGCCATGCAAGATATACAAGCATAGAATTTACTGTGGCAGGGAAGTTCAAGTCAAGTTCAAGTTGTGCTTTATTGTCATTCCGCTACATGCGGGTGCATACAGTGGAACGAAATGTCGTGCCTCACAGAGCCACGGTGCTACAAAAGTACAGACATACAACAGTACAGACAAACAACAATCAATTTAAAATAAGTATAACAATTTTCCTATACACAAACTAAAAAAATACAAACTATAACTAAAAAAAATACAAACTAAAACTAAAAAAATACAAACTATACAAACTGTATTGTACATGTGCGAAGAATAGATACATATTTTTAAAGAGTCTTTAGTGCAGTTTGCGTACACACGGCCAGTAGTGTGTATGAAAAGTGAATTGTGCAGTGGGTGAGTGACTAATGCAAGTTTTACGATAGTCTTAGTTTTTGTGTGGGAAGTCATAGAGACCCGGAAGAGTTAAGGGCTCTCACAGCCTGGGAAGAAGAAGCTTTTGATCAGTCTGGCAGAGCGGGGTCTGATGCTCCGGAACCGTCTACCTTATGGTAGGAGCTGGAAGAGGCTGTGGGAGGGGTGGGTGGGGTCCTTTACGATACCATTGGCTTTGATGGAGCATCGTGTGTGGAAAATCTAGGATGGAGGGCAGAGGGGCACCGATGATCCTAGCAGCTGTGTTCACTGTTCGCTGGATGGTCTTTCGGTCTGCTGCAGTGCAGTTCCCGTACCAGCCAGTGATGCAGCTGGTCAGCACACTCTCAATGGTGCCCCTGTAAAATGTGGTGAGGATGGGTGGAGGGAGACTTGCTCTCTTCAGCCCGCGGAGAAAGTGTAGGCGCTAATGTGCCTTCTTTGAGAGTGACTTGGTGTTGGTGGTCCAGGTGAGGTCCTCTGTGATGTGCACCCCCAGGAATTTGGTGCTATTGACTCTCTCGACAGGCGAGCTGTCGATGGTCAGTGGGGGGTGATCCGCGGAGTTCCTCCTGAAGTCCATCACAACCTCCTTTGTCTTGCTCAAGTTGAGGGACAGGTTGTTAGCCCCACACCATTTCGCCAGTGTGCCACTTCCTCTCTATAGTGTGTTTCATCGTTGTTGCTGATGAGACCTACCACTTGATAATGTGGTTGGAGCTGAACTTGGCAGTGCAGTCGTGGGTCAGCAGCGTGAAGAGCAGCGGGCTGAGCACACAGCCTTGTGGGGCACCTGTGCTCAGTGTTGAGGTGCTCGAGGTGTTATGGCCGACACGGACTGACTGAGGTCTTTCGGTTAGAAATTCAAGAATCCAATTTTTCAGGCCCAGTATGTTTAATTTGTTAGTGAGCTGTTGTGGGATTATTGTGTTGAATGCTGAGCTGAAGTCAATTAAAAGCATTCTTACAAAAGAGTCTTTGTTTTCTAGATGGGTAAGTGCCAGATGGATAGTTGAGGAGATTGCATCGTCTGTGGAGCGGTTCGGACGATATGCAAACTGGAGCGGGTCGAGTGTTTCGGGGAGGCTGGTTCTTATGTTCTTCATGACTAACTTCTCAAAGCACTTCATTATGATAGGGGTCAGTGCTATGGGACGGTAGTCATTCAGACAGGACACCGGCGATTTCTTCGGTACAGGTATGATTGTTGTGGATTTGAGACATGTGGGGACGACTGCCTGGGCCAGCGAGGTGTTGAAGATGTCTGTTAGGACATCTGTCAGCTGTACAGCACAGTCTTTCAGTACACGGCCAGATATATTGTCGGGGCCCGCAGCCTTGCGTGGGTTGATCCTGGATAGGGTCTTCCTTACGCCAGTTTTTGTGCTGGTGTGACATTCTGCGTGTCAAACCGTGAATAAAAGTTGTTGAGTGTATCTGGGAGGGATGTGCCATCATCACAGGCCTGTGACAGGGGCTTGTAGTCTGTGATGGTCTGAATGGCTTGCCACAGACTCCGTGTCCCTGCTGTCTGTGAAGTGATGGTTGATTTTTTGGGCATATGACCGTTTAGCATTTTTTAATGCCGCGGGACAGATTGGCCCTTACTGTTTTGAGGGCTGCTTTATCTCCCGATCTGAAAGCTTCATCTCTGGTCTTTAGCAGCCCGCGAACCTCTGCTGTCAACCATGGCTTCTGGTTGGCGCGTGTGGTGATGGTCTTTGTGACTGTCACATCATCTGTCACAAAGACCATCACCACACGCGCCAATCAGAGGCCATGGTTGACAGCAGAGGTTCGCAAGTTCGCAAGTGCAAACATAGAAACATATATATTATATATATATTAATATATATATATAAGATATATATTATATATTATATATATATATACACTGTAAATAAACAGCAAAGCAAGGTAAACAATAAACAATGTCCAAGTGACTTCAGCAAATGGACAAACATCCCAGAACATCCCTTGTCCTTAGACCCTCCTTCTCGGTGAGGAAAAACTACAAAACCCCTGTGGGAAAAAGTAGGAACCTCGAGGGGAACCACAGTGAAGGAGAGATCATACCCCCAAGGACGGACAGGCTGTAGATGGTTCAGGACTGGCGCATGCCCATTTGTCCAGTTGAGGAGCACCCGAGTCCACTGATCAGGTCATGAGATGAAGCGGGGCATCTTCCTTCTTCACACACACCTCCTCCAGCTCCTCCGGGGGGATCCCGAGGCGTTCCCAAGCCAGCCGAGAGATATAGTCCCTCCAGCATGTCTTTGGGTCTTCCCCGGGGCCGCCTCCCGGTAGGACATGCCCGGAACACCTCCCGAGAGAGGCGTCCAGGAAGCATCCGAAAAAGATGCCCGAGCCACCTCAGCTGACTCCTCTCGACCTGGAGGAGCAGCGGCTCTACTCCGAGCTCCTCCCGTGTGACCGAGCTCCTCGCCTTATCTCTAAGGTAGTGCCCGGCCACCCTGCGGAGGAAACTCATTTCAACCGCTTGTATCCACGATCTTGTCCTTTCAGTCATTACCCAAAGTTCATGACCATAGGTGAGAGTAGGAACATACATTGACCTGTAAATTGAGAGCTTTGCCTTCCGGCTCAGCTCCTTCTTCACCACAACAGACCGCTACAGACACCGCATCACTGCAGCCGCTGCACCGATCCGCCTGTCGAACACACGTTCCGTCCTTTCCTCACTCGTGAACAAAACCCAGAGATACTTGAACTCCTCCACTTGAAGCAAGGACTTCCCACCCACCCGAAGGGAGCAAGCCACCTTTTTCCGGTCGAGAACCATGCCTCAGATTTCGAGGTGCTAAATTCCCATCCCGGCCGCTTCAAACTCGGCTGCAAACCGCTCTAGAGCATGATTGTAGGTCCCGGTCCGATGAAGCCATCGGGACAACATCATCTGCAAATAGCAGAGATTAAATCCTGTGCCCCACGAACCAGACACCCTCCGGCCCCTGGCTGTGAGTAGAAATTCTGTCCAGAAAAACAATGAACAGAACCGGTGACAAAGGGCAGCCCTGGCCGAGTCCAACATGCACCGGGAACAGGTCCGACTTACTACCGCAATGCGAACACAGCTCCTGCTACGCGTCATACAGGGACGGACGGCCCTGAGCAAACGGCCCCGGACCCCGTACTCCAGGCAAACCCCCCACAGGACACCATGAGGGGCACGGTCGAATGCCTTCTCCAGGTCCACATAACACATGTGAACTGGTTGGGCAATCTCCCATGAACCCTCAAGCATCCGTTTAAGTGTGTAGAGCTGGTCCAGTGTTCCGCGACCAGGATGAAACCCACACAGCTCTTCCTGAATCCGAGGTTCAACTATCGGACGGATTCTCCTTTCCAGTACCCTGGCATAGACACCAGGCGGAATCAGGGAGGCTGAGGAGTGTGATCCCCCTGTAGTTGGAACACACCCTCCGGTCCTCCTTCTTATAAAGGGGTACCCCCACCCCGGTCTGCCAGTCCAGCGGCACCACCCCAAGGCGCCACACCAAGTAGCCCACCGACCACCTCGATGACTTCCACCCGGGTGATCGAGTCTACATCCGGGTCTTCAGCCTCTGCTTCCTCCTCGAAAGACGTGACGGCAGGATTGAAGATCTTCAAAGTATTCCTTCCACCGCTCAACAACGTCCCCAGTTGAGTCAGCAGTCCCCGCCCGCACCGTACACGTGTGTGAAGAACCGCTTCTCCCCCTGAGTCGGCGAACGGTTTGCCAGAATTTCCTTGCGGCCTTGTAGTCCTTCTCCATGGCCTCCCCGAATTCCTCCCAGACCCGAGTTTTTCGCCTCCGCGACAATCCGAGCCGCGGCACGCTTGGCCTGCCGATATGGTCAACTGTCTCCGGAGTCCCACAAGCCAACCAGGCTCGATAGGACTCCTTCTTCAGTTTGACAGCATCCCTTACTTCCGTCTCCACCACCGGGTTCGGGGATTGCCGCCGCGACAGGCACCAGAGACCTTACGACCGCAGCTCCGGCCGCCGCATCGACAACGGAGGCCGAGAACATAGTCCACTCAGACTCAATGTCCCAGTCCCCCCCCGAATCTGTGAGAAACTCTCCCGGAGGTGCGAGTTGAAGACCCTGCTGACAGAAGGTCTGCCAGACGTTCCAACAGACCCTCACGATATGCTGGGCCTGCCAGGTCTGTCCGACTTCCTCCTCCACCAGCGATCCAGCTCACGACCAGGTGGTGATCGTTGACAGCTCCGCCCCTCTCTTTTCCCCGAGGTGTCCGAGACACGCGGCGGAGTCAGAGGACACGACAACAAAGTCGATCACTGACTATCGCCTAGGAGTGACTCTTCTGTGGGTATCTATTCGTGTATATACTACTGCGTAAAAGGATGGACGCCCTTGGCTCGAACATGCCGTGTTCGTTATGGAGTCTAAAACTGTATTCTAGCACAGAATGAAGCGTCCAACAACAAAAACCCGTTTCCCGCTGTCCCTGGAGTTCAGATACGAACATGGAAGGGCCGTTCTTCCCAATCAGACCCCTCTCCAGGTGTCACTGTCG
>BROE01000022.1:14402830-14504425 GCA_036571765.1 Plecoglossus altivelis
GTTCCCAGGCCAGCCGAGAGACATAGTCCCTCCAGCGTGTCCTGGGTCTTCCCCGGGGCCGCCTCCCGGTAGGACATGCCCGGAACACCTCCCGAGGGAGGCGTCCAGGAGGCATCCGAAACAGATGCCCGAGCCACCTCAGCTGGCTCCTCTCGACGTGGAGGAGCAGCGGCTCTACTCCGAGCTCCTCCCGTGTGACCGAGCTCCTCACCTTATCTCTAAGGGAGCGCCCAGCCACCCTGCGGAGAAAACTCATTTCGACCGCTTGTATCCGCGATCTCGTCCTTTCGGTCATTACCCAAAGTTCATGACCATAGGTGAGAGTAGGAACGTAGATAGACCGGTAAATTGAGAGCTTTGCCTTCCGGCTCAGCTCCTTCTTCACCACGACGGACCGGTACAGAGAGCGCATCACTGCGGCCGCCGCACCGATCCGCCTGTCAATCTCACGTTCCGTCCTTCCCTCACTCGTGAACAAGACCCCGAGATACTTGAACTCCTCCACTTGAAGCAAGGGCTCCCCACCCACCCGGAGGGAGCAAGCCACCTTCTTCCGGTCGAGAACCATGGCCTCAGATTTCGAGGTGCTGATTCCCATCCCGGCAGCTTCACACTCGGCTGCAAACCGCTCTAGTGCATGCTGTAGGTCCCGGTCCGATGGAGCCATCAGGACAACATCATCTGCGAATAGCAGAGATGAAATCCTGTGCCCCCCGAACCAGACACCCTCCGGCCCCTGGCTGTGCCTAGAAATTCTGTCCATGAAGACAATGAACAGAACCGGTGACAAAGGGCAGCCCTGGCGGAGTCCAACATGCACCGGGAACAGGTCCGACTTACTACCGGCAATGCGAACACAGCTCCTGCTCCGGTCATACAGGGACCGGACGGCCCTGAGCAAAGGGCCCCGGACCCCGTACTCCCGGCAAACCCCCCACGGGGCACCACGAGGGAGACGGTCGAACGCCTTCTCCAGGTCCACAAAGCACATGTGAACTGGTTGGGCAAACTCCCATGAACCCTCAAGCATCCGTTTAAGTGTGTAGAGCTGGTCCAGTGTTCCGCGACCAGGATGAAACCCACACAGCTCTTCCTGAATCCGAGGTTCAACTATCGGACGGATTCTCCTCTCCAGTACCCTGGCATAGACTTTACCAGGGAGGCTGAGGAGTGTGATCCCCCTGTAGTTGGAACACACCCTCCGGTCCCCCTTCTTACAAAGGGGTACCACCACCCCGGTCTGCCAGTCCAGCGGCACCACCCCAAGGCGCCACACCAAGTAGCCCACCGACCACCTCGATGACTTCCACCCGGGTGATCGAGTCTACATCCGGGTCTTCAGCCTCTGCTTCCTCCTCGGAAGACGTGACGGCAGGATTGAGGATATCCTCAAAGTATTCCTTCCACCGCTCAACAAATTCCCCAGTTGAGGTCAGCAGCTCCCCGCCCGCACCGTACACGGTGTTGGTGAAGAACCGCTTCTCCCCCCTGAGTCGGCGAACGGTTTGCCAGAATTTCCTTGCGGCCGTCCGGTAGTCCTTCTCCATGGCCTCCCCGAATTCCTCCCAGACCCGAGTTTTCGCCTCCGCGACAATCTGAGCCGCGGCACGCTTGGCCTGCCGATATATGTCAACTGTCTCCGGAGTCCCACAAGCCAACCAGGCTCGATAGGACTCCTTCTTCAGTTTGACAGCATCCCTTACTTCCGGTCTCCACCACCGGGTTCAGGGATTGCCGCCGCGACAGGCACCAGAGACCTTACGACCACAGCTCCGGGCCGCCGCATCGACAACGGAGGCCGAGAACATAGTCCACTCAGACTCAATGTCTCCAGTCCCCCCCAGAATTTGTGAGAAACTCTCCCGGAGGTGCGAGTTGAAGACCCTGCTGACAGAAGGCTCTGCCAGACGTTCCCAACAGACCCTCACGATATGCTCGGGCCTGCCAGGTCTGTCCGACTTCCTCCTCCACCAGCGGATCCAGCTCACGACCAGGTGGTGATCGGTTGACAGCTCCGCCCCTCTCTTTTCCCGAGTGTCCGAGACACGCGGCCGGAGGTCAGAGGACACGACAACAAAGTCGATCACTGACCTTCGGCCTAGGGTGCCTTGGTACCACGTGCACTGATGGACGCCCTTGTGCTCGAACATGGTGTTCGTTATGGACAAACTGTATCTAGCACAGAAGTCCAACAACAAAACATCGCTCGGGTTCAGATCGGGGGGGCCGTTCTTCCCAATCACCCCTCTCCAGGTGTCACTGTCGTTGCCCACGTGGGTCTTGAAGTCCCCCAGCAGAACAATGGAGTCCCCAGTTGGTGCACTATCCAGTACCCCTCCCAGGGACCCCAAGAAGACCGGGTACTCTGCACTGCTATTCGGCCCATAGGCTGAGACAACAGTGAGAGACTTGTCCCCGGCTTGAAGGCGCAGGGACACCACCCTCTCGTTTATCGGGGTAAACGCCAACACGTGACGGCTGAGCCACGGGGCTATGAGCAAGCCCATGCCGGCCCGCCGCCTCTCCCTGCGAGCAATGCCAGAGAAATGTAGAGTCCAGCCTCTCTCGAGGATAATGGACCCAGAACCCAGGCTGTGCGTGGAGGTGAGGCCGACTATATCTAGCCGGTAATGCTCTACCTCCCGCACAAGCTCGGGCTCCTTTCCTGCCAGCGAGGTGACATTCCATGTCCCCAGCGCTAGAGACCGTGTGCATGGCCTCGGTCGTCCAGGCACCTGCCCCTGACTGCCGCCCAAAACACACTGCACCGGCCCCCTACGGTCCTTCCTGTGGGTGGTGGGCCTGTAAGAAGGTGATCCCACGTCGCCTTTTTGGGCTATACTCGGCCAGGTCCCATGGGCAAAGACCCGGCCACCAGGCGCTCCCCAGCGAGCACCCACTCCAGGCCTGGCTCCAGGGTGGGGCCCCGGTAACGCCACTCACACCACGCGACGTAGCGATTCTCCTTTTATTGGCATCATAGGGGGTTTTGGTGAACCGCACTTAGTCTGGCTAGTCACCTAGGACCAGTTTGCTTTGGGAGACCCTACCAGGGGCTTATTGCCCCCGACAACATAGCTCCTAGGATCATCCAAGCCCTCAAACCCCTCCACCACGTTAAGGTGGCGGTTCAAGGCTTTATTAATCATCAGCGAATTTGTTCGATAGGGTTTTTCCCCAGAAGCTTATGTTGGCATTTGTATGCTGCCTTTTGTACTCTACTTCTCTTGTGTAACCGACCATCCACACTTGGGACAGTATGACAGGTGTGACAAAGCTACACATTGAGACGTACATTCAAGTATTTACTTGTACCAGGCATTCACTCCCAATATCACACATAGCATACCTCAACCTTTTTGCCTGTTCTTCTGGGCATTTCTTTCCATAGTAGACATTCAGACTGCTCTAGTTCGCCCTGCCTTATCATGGCTGCCATTTCTGGTATTAGGCTTTGTAGTCTTTGACCCGGAGGAACACTGATGGGTATCACCCTTACTGCTAACATTTGATAGAAACACTAGTATCTGGACAAGTTCTTGTGGCAATTATTTATTCATATACACATGCTTAATATTTAACCCTTGTGCTCTCTTTGTATTCTGCAACTCACCAACATTTTGTTCTTCCAGACGACAAGACAAGCTGATTTGCTGAACTATTCAGTCTTATTAATTAAATGAAGAAAATTAGAGACCTTTTCTGGATAACAGGGATGAATTCAGACGCCAACCATACTGACCCCCAAGCATAAAGCATGCATATAGACTTTATTATTTGCACCTGCATAAATGGTTTAATGTTGCCGTTTGCAAATTCAAGTTGAATGGTCTCCTCCATATTCATTCAAATTTGATTTTGAATTGAAAAAATGTGTAAGATCAGACTTTTTTGCTCAGTGTTAGAGTGAAATGTTTGTGTATGAGGCATGCTCCATGTCTGTCTCCAAGCTGTTAAATGGTTTTGAATTGTGTTTTGTGCGCACACCAAAATTATGGCCTACTTATTGGGGCTGCAATTCACTAATCGCTGAACTGGGATTAACTGAAGGATAGCAGAAAAATATTAGACAAACAGGGTTACCAAATGCCTAGGATATGGCAAAGGAAGAAATCAAGAGAACAGAAAAACTGTCAACCATGGCCTGCTTTGATTATTAAAACCACAACCCTTACCAATCTAGTGGGCACTTAAAAGAAAGAAACTACAGTAAATTCAAGTATGATATTTAGATTTTTTTCTAAATATGTAACCAGTAGCTTACACAAATCCTGTTTTTAATAATGTTATAATACATTTTGTATATTTTAAGATCAATTCATACAACGTAGATTGTGTTGGGAATTGTTTTCTCTTTCAGTGATTTATTTATAGTGGTTGCATCCAGCTTTAAACAACATAAGAGGTTAAACATTTGTATTAACACTGTATTTTCTGGTCAAATGTCTTTAAACACTCAAACTGCGTGTCAACAGTATTTTTTATGTATTGACAAAAAGTATATCTAAATTATGAACTATTCATTCATTTCAAAGATCCTAGTCAGTCAAATTATCAGAACTTCCCATCATAAATACTGCAATAGCATGGTTGGGTGGTATTCATACTGTGTTCAACCAATTAAACTTGGGTTACAATTGCACATTAAAGCTGCAATATTTCATACTTAAATATATTTTATATGTGAAATAGTAACCCCTAATTTGTCTGAACTTGTGCATTTTCCCCCAGGTCACGTTTGATTGAAAATGCTTTCATAATGTTAAGCAAAGGAGGAATGCCATCTTGCAGAAGGCGAGTAGGATTACTGACAAAATTGGCTGAAACAGTAGCTGGTCGAAACCTTCAAAATTCAAAATGGACATTCCAATGGCACTGTCTGTGTTGCTTGACAACTCAGACAGCTGCATACATCTACGTGACCTATATGACTATTGAAGGACTCTAGTAAAAACACATTCGCGGTCGGTTCCAAGTGCTCAGGTGTATTTATTGTGCCAATAATCAAAGTGCAAAAATTGTGCAAAATATTTTCAGTGAGGGAAAAACGTCAAGAAAAAAATATGTCCAAATTTAACTCACGTCCCCTTTTAGTTCAATCCGGGACAAATTGTCAGCGCACACCATGTTACATGTACAGTCCCCTTTATTCTCTACTTGCCCCTCCCGCTGAGCAAAGTACACAGAGAAATACAGGACACCATAAATACATTCTAAACACGTGTGGCGTCTTCTTACTATGTAAGACAATAGTTATAAATTACAAACTGACCAAATTAAACTTTAGATTAAGTGTTAAACGGTGGATACATCATGCGCACCACATGATCAGCACCATGGCGCGAACAGCGTCTATTTCAACCATCAGGAAGTGCTGACTCAGTTTTGGTGAGAAACACGCGACACGGGAGGAGAGGGGCTAGCAAAGACAGGTAAAAACTGTCGTGTATGATTGAAACGATCCAATGCGCTCAAGTATGCACCCTTGGCGAATTAGTATCGGAGGAGGGGGGGGGCATTAATAGGGCGTATGATGCGTATGAATTAAACGGGGGGCGGGGAAGTGAAATGAGTGCGTGTGGGATGATTCACCCGTAATTGGAGGACCCGACATGGAGGAAAGGGGAGGCCTCGGCAGGGTAGAGTAGCGAGGAGAAATACGCCCAGGAGGCCTTGAGCGAAAGCACAGAAGACGAACTAAGGTCTTCCATCACGTCATTGATTCTCCAAAGCGAGCTCGGTTACTGTCCTACAATTGTTTATAAAGACTCTAGTTTGGCCTTACGCAAACATACTTATGACATGTTGCAACTATTTCATCCCTTTGAGCATACATAATATGCTGTAAATGCCAATGAATCTTTTGGGCCAGTTAGCAGCTGATTTGTCTCCACCATGAAGCACCTCTGATGCACAGATGTCCCTCCGATTTATAAGAACAGCTTTCAAAGTGGAAAGGGCTGCACTTGCTGACACAATATGTTTTTAAGGAAAAACATTTTTTCTTGGAAAATCATATCGTATCTTAAATACAGCGCTTGTTTTCTAGGGCACCGTTGGGTGTGGACATATCAGCTGAAGTGAAGGAGGCAGCGATTAGACTACCGTCTTTGAAGCTGAGAATTGTGGACCGATTTTCAAAAACTTAAAATAATGTTGCATGTCTCTAGTTTTGTGCAGACAAACCATGGCTCAGTGCCCTGTTGTAACTCGAATTGTCCGCTTTTAATCAAATAAAAATGTAACTCATCATTTATAATGTGCTTAATGATTATTTTTTTGACCAATTTGTTGTATCACTATTATACCACTCTATTAAGTGTGTGTGTGTGTGTGTACGTGTGTACACATGTACTTGACCCATACCCATGATCAGAGAAAGAACCAGGAAACAGAAGCTCTGCAAATTCTACGTACGTCCTCTTTATAAACTCTTTATAACAGAGAGAAGTGCCTATGTTGCAAAACAGTGCGGATGTTGCAAAACCACAGACGGCTACGTAAAATATGGATGTTTCTTTCAAATGCAATCAATGCAAACTCTTCTACCAGAAAGGTTTTGTGTGTGTGTGTGTGTGTGTGTGTGTGTGTGTGTGTGTGTGTGTGTGTGTGTGTGTGTGTGTGATCTACCGAAGAAACAAAGGAAGCCTAATGGAACAAAAAATGGCTTATCTACCCCAGGAAAGAGAATTGCCAGACAAAGCTGATGTTGGAGTAGACAATTTTGTTCCTATAGATGTAAGAATGGGAGGAGCCTGCTAAAAAGATGGGGGGTCATTTTCACTTTCCTGGCCAGTCCTGCTGTTCATTTTGGCGGATGGCTTACACACTAGGTGCTGATTCCTGTATAAATGCAATTAGAAGATTTGTATTTAGACGTGGCCTAATCTTCATCAGATCCGATAACGACACAAATTTTATTTGTGCCATTAGAGAGCTAAAAGAAAGTCTGGCTGCTCTAAACCACGACAAAATTTTAAAAGCCTTGAAGATGGCATAAACTGGCATTTCATACCCCTACAGCTTCGCATCAAGGTGGCATCTAGGAGCGCCTGATTTGCTCAGTCAGAAGTGTGCTTGCCTCAGTCCTCAAACAGGAGATTGTGGTTAATGAAGCTCTTCAAACTGTGTTTTGTGAAGCTCTTAAATGATAGACCCATCACACCTGTCACTGAAGATTCTGATGATTTAGAAGCACTCACGGCTATTTGCATCCTAACAGTAAAGCGAAAACCTGTCATGCCACCCACGCTGTTTTATAGTCATGATTTGTTGTTGAGGAAAATGTAGACACAAGTTGAATACATGGCTGAATTATTCTGGAAAAGATGGATTACATTTTTTCTCTCATGGTGCATCTTAGTGATAATTTCAGTTGTGTTTAGTCTTTTGTTTGAGCATGTTTACATTTGTTCGTTTTCTTTGACAAATAGTCACTACAGCATCAAAGAACAGTAGTTTTATAAATGTATGCTTCATTAAGTCTTAAAAGGATATTAGATTATAAAATGAAGGTTGCCAGAAACATGGTAGTTTAGTCTAGTGACTCAAGTCAATAAACTCTTGTTTTTACGGCATAGAACAGGGACACCTTTGAAATGTAAACCACATAATTCCTTAAAAAACAAAACCGTAATTATGGACAATTTTATGCATGGTGAATTTCAATGTGCATGGATAGATCTCAGATGGCTCTGCATGAAAACTTTCACTATGACTGTATTTGGTGTCCCTGCAATTTGCATCAACATTACACATTCATATTATTCATCTGTAAATTGTGAGGTGTATCTAAAAGTAATACACTGTGATGGGATAATAATTGCAAATATTATTATAGTAAATGTTACATTTTGTGTAAAAATTGAAAACCACAGGTTTGTGCATTTCCATGCAAACCTCTGCCATTGTGAGAAATTGACACTTTAAATCCATTAACTTCTTGTGTCCATTCAAATACTGCCCACCAACTTTCGCACAGTCGTGTTCCTAAAGAATGACAATGAGATAGCAAATGTTGGACATTTTGAATAATCCCCTGACAATTAAAGCTTCCATGCCTTGAGAGTGTAAGTTTAAGTCAACCTTTAACCAAGGTCTCTGATAATAACAGTGTTATTTGTAAATAGATCTGTTGTTGTATTGTTGGAAAACCATACCACAATGACAGCAAATGCATGACCACTGATTACAGGTATTATAATTCACTCTACCCTTACTGGCAGTACTAACCCACTAAAATGTCTGTTAGGTCATCTGTTTTTACCAATTTAATAGACCCAAGCTCTCATCTTGAGTCCTATTTATAGTGCTTATGAGATCAAAAATACAATGGGATTTATTGTGACCATACAATGCTTATAATTACTTGTCAACACAGTATTTCACAATCGGACTGAGTCGCAGTCTACTTCCAAAGGTACTAGGTCAGTTTTTATTTATTTTGCAGACATGCGTTGTTTTTGTGTACCACTGAAAACACATCAAATCTTTATTGAAGAGAAGAGAAATGGAACTGTTGAAGTAATTTCATATCTCACTTTTCTTCTCAGTAAGCACCTAAAGGTTGTATTTGTTGACATGCATTTCTCATAAATGGGTTTTAAAATAAAAACACCAAGCATCATGACAATGTTAGGATACCCACAATTTAGTGATCAACTGCATGAAAATAAGATGTCTATTCTGATTCAATACATCTACAGGTATTCAGGTGGACTACATTTCTCCTGCCTTGCAAATGAACTTTTTTCTGAATTTGCAGTAGAGGAACAATGTAGGATTTGGTGGGTCATTCATTCATCTAAAATGGTTGAGGTTTAGCTTTGCTGCTACCATTGGTCTTTATACAGAAAAGGTACACAAAACCAGGAGTGACAAGCATACTCATGAACAGATATTGAGAGTCCCCTGCTGTAGTGGCAGATAGTCAGACCTGGCCCTAAATCTTGATGTATATGTTAAGTTTTTCTTCTATCAATCTTATAAACACAACATATGGATATTGTTTTTTTAGAAGATGTTGTTGTTATTTCAAATATCGTCTGAAAAAATGTGTTTGTCCCTCAAATGGATGTAGCCCGAGCTAAGAGGATTGAACAAACAACAGTTTACAGTGAAACCCATGTAATTATGGTTGTGAATCTATTATTTTGGCAGAGATAAACAGGCTATTTTGAGGTGTGTCATGCATTATACACTGATTTGTTTTTCAAGTAGGCATTAAGTATAAGTAATTCTCAAGAAAATACATACATTGCTCATATTCTTGACTGTATGTAGAAAGGATCATATATTTAGAAAGACACATGAAAGTGTGGCCTTTGGCACTGTCTGTGTTCTTAGTCACACAAGTCTTAGTCACACAAGTCAACATACACTAACTAGACTATGTATAGACTATATGGTAGCTGAGAAACTATTTTAAGATGATAAAATAAACCACATTCCAAACCTTTTCTAGAGCTCCAAAAGGTATATCAGCTCTCAAACAATTAGTACACAAATAAGCTATGGGATCAAAGCAAATTCAAACTTTTGAAATGTTTGATCCTGTGACTCAACAGCTTACTTCGTAAATATGAGAACAACTCTAAAAATATATTTTTAATTGAATTTTTAACCATGGCGCAGTGGCAATTACACATGTTAATGTTGTGTAAAATTTTGAGACGTGTCCATCAAGACCCTAGTCAACGTCTGTGTTTCCAAAGTAAAAGTCTTGCATAAATCACATGTATTCACTTGCCTTATTTAGTTGGTTACAGCTTTTGTTATCGGCCAGAAGTGGAGAAACATTCATTCTTTATTATTAGACTGGTTGTCTGGCTTGCGTAGGCAATCTGTAAACTCAGTTGGTGGCCCAGAGTGATACAGCACATAAACCACATAAACCATTATTAGCTTATGTTCAAAGTAAATTGTTAGATCGTTAGACGAGGCCCCTATCGCCTATCAATATTACTTGCTACATGCAAATCTTCAAGTGTCACCGCCATTGTCTGGTGTAGTAGCCAATGATATCACTCCACGTTTCCTGTAGCGGAACCCTTCAATCAAGGTACAAGGATGTCCCTGCAAGTGTGCTCATGTTGAAAGAGGCCAATCATAAGAGGGTCGGCGTGTCCAAAGGTTTAGAGAATTAGAGCATTAGTAACTACTATATTAAACATGGGCTACATGGGATAATAGGTGGTGCTACAGGCCACACCTCAATATCATTTTCAAAGCATTGCCATTTGCAGACCATAAGTCCAACAATTCAGAGATGTTGTATATAAGCCTTATAGCACATGGGGAAAAAAATCTCAAATAACCTATAAGGCAGCTATATTGCATTTTTTTGTAGAATATAGATTTATAAAACGTGTTTTTTCGCTAATCCTCTAACAATTGTTGTCCAATCTTCCCCAGAATTGGAATTCACAATCAACAGACCAACCTTCACTTAAATTAGGTTTAGGTTTTGTGATTTTCAAAACTGTTTATTTAGTTTTTTTGCCAATCCAATTCGGCAGCAAAGCAACCAAAGAGGAAGTTGGGTCATATCTCTACAAATCTTTGAGATACTGTTAAAGCAATTTAGGATTTAACCCTTATTTTGTACAAAGCAATAGTGTTCTCAACAGCAAACTCTTGCCTCCATAGAGGTAAGCTTTCTGTCTCCAGCTGAGCAATTTGATCAATTAGGGGTTTGCCTGTGGTAGAGGAGTTCATGATCTTACGAATAGAGTGTCCCTCATAAAGGGACATCTGGCCAGGTGGGGCAGATGCTCCCTGTAGATTTAGGAGGGTGCTTATCACTTGAATGGAATTTTGGGGACATTTTGTCTTGGGTCAAATGACTGTATCCTGACTGGAGAACTCTAATCACAAAACTTGATTTGAGAATTGCATGTTTTAAATTCACTAATGACTATTGAGAATTGTTTGTGTTGATGGCAGTATAAATGATTGACTTTGGAGACAAAGACTTTGTCCGCCTTAAGACTTGTCTCCTTGCCGATAAGCATTAAATTAGATTAGAACAGCTCTGTGGTCTTCATATTTAAGAATTAGCTAAAATGTTGGTCCTTCAAGCTGGATCTCAAATAGCACTTCCACCTCCCAAGTTTGAGACTAAAAACCATGGGGTCTAGGATCCCTTGGATGAAAGACCTCGGAGCCAAATTGCTGTTGTTGTAGAGATTCCAGTTTCACTGGGCGGTTGTAAGAGGTGACGAGATATAGCAACAAGTGACACAGTTTTGTTGGGATTAAGGTAAGAATGATATTTGTTATTATTAATTAATAATTGTCCAGTACCATTTAAAGTTAAATCGTTAGAGTCACTGCCATTAAAATGTGCTAAGAAATGATGCAGGCGATAGGTTAGCTGGGTTAGCATCAGAATTTTGATTGACGTTGTGCTGCATACAACAAAAAACTGTATATTCAAAAAGAAGATACAAAAATTCATTAAAAACATTTAATATTGAAAAAACATGTGTGCTGGGTGAGATGAGTCCTTCAGGATGCTACAGGCTTTACTGTGGCAGCAAGTCCTGTATCGTTCTACCAAGGAGGTGAGAGCGCAGCCAATCATCCTTATACAAGAAACTAGTATTCTAATCTCTGTAAGAATACCATTACAATTATAGACCATGTCCATAGCCTTTGTGAGGAGGCTACAGAAAAGAATCCTCTGTGCATGCAAGTAAAGGATTCAAACAGTATAGGAAACTCTTCGCGATTTTACCAGGTCAAAATTCTGTGTTGTCTAAGTTTATTGCTGTTGAGAGGAGTTCTGTTGAAATGTATCTTGAGTCTGGTGGGAGACTTTCCTAATCAAACAGGGCAGGTCCGAAGCCTGACCCGACCAGCACTAAGATATATGTGAAGACTGATTTATCTGTTTAGCATTCTCCTTTACAAAGGCAGAATTGAGTTCACTGTGTTTTTTTTATAGAATAGTACTTGTACCATGAGAATTGAATGAACTATAAATATCATGGTTCTATCGTTGTTCAACAATAGGTAATTGTTTGTGTAGCATGGCGTATTTAGAGATCACTGAGCATGCTGACGTTATGCAATTACAAGGACAGGAAAATGTCACATATTTGAAAGTATGGAGGGCAAAATTTTGATTTGATGATATCCAACAAAAAGGGAGAGGAAATCAGAAAACTGATAAAGACATGGCTTAGAACAAGCAAGAAGGTGGCTAGAAGTAGCACATGGAGAGCAGGCAAAAGAAAGAAAGACATTGGCTTTAGACAATTCTGAGGATGTAAATACAAAAAAGACAGATATGGAGTTTTATTACCAAACACATGGCAGATCATTGTACTGCTCATTTAAATGTGACTCAGGTATATGCTTTTTATGCTAAAAAAATATATATATTTCAAACAAAGGAAAAAAGAGAAAAATTGAATTGCAGCATTTTTATTAAATGGAGAAGGGACAGGCATGCTTTTAATTGAAGGTAACACAATCAGAGGCAGATGAAGAGGCAGGAGGAGAAGAAATATGGAAATTGGGCTAGATGAATGTTATGGATGTGGCAGACTGGGTTATAGAGTTAGATATTGTAGACAGAGGAAAATATGAGAAAGGAAAAAGCCATTAAATGCACCATGTGGTCACGTTTGTTTCAAGTGTGTCTAAGACGATATGAGTCTATGTTGAATTTTCCAAATATTGTTTAGATAGTTTATTGTGTTATGTACAGACAATAATAATACAATTTAAAAAAACATTTATACACCAATTATTCTTGCATATTGATGTTAAATAATTTGTAATGAATATTCTCACTCCATTTGCAGAGTTGAGCCTGAACACCAGAGAATGTCTTATCTTATATACCTTACATAGTCTTTCAAGTATTTGATTGCTCTCTTTAATATAGGACATCTACAGTTTTGAAGAAATGAACAATTTACAACACATTTACAACAATATGTACAACAACAAGTCTAAGTTTATAAGACTTATAAGGTAGGTCAACAGATAGGAATCATACAGACAGCTTTAACTCTATTTTGTTCATTGTCTCTCTGTGTATATTCATACATCACATACATTGCCTAAGTGCTGTCCATCTCGTCAGGAAGTCTAGTATCAATGGTGTGGCACTAGCCTATGAGCAAAGCTTTTCCATTTTTATCCTTATCATCTCCCTGTTTTTTTCTTAACATCTGAAACAAGCTCCACTCACACACTCTGAAGACTCTTCTCAGATTCTCCAATAGAATAAGAAGGGCAGTAGTTCACATCAGACCTGGGCCAGCCCTGGCCAATTTGCTGCCCTAGACAAGATTTCACATGGTGCCCTGGACAATTGTGTTCTGATCTTTTTGTTTATAAACAAACACATTAACAAACTGCACAGCTTTTTCGGGTTTTTCTTTATTTTGGAAAATATTTGGAAAACACAGACAAACATAATATAATATGATTATATTATGTTATTGCAGAAAAAACTATATTATGGAAACCTTGCTGTTCTTGCCTTTCTCACAGCATATGTAACATTCCAAAAATTATAAATGACAGCATTGCACAAAAAATAAATAACTATGCAGAAACTTAAATGTACTATGCACAAAATGTATGGCAAATGTTCTACAGCCTTATTCGCCTTGCCTTACTAGCAGAAAAGTTACCTATGATATAATCATAGATATTAAGACTGCTGTTGTGAGACCACATCATTTATGCTAATGGCTGAAACCGAGACGTTCTTGAGCCATTGTAGATCTCAGGTAGAGCTTCGGTTTGAGCTTAGACAAGCTCCTTTCAGCTCTAAAATACTGCACAAGATCAACTAACTATGTCATAAGATAATTTAAATTAGCGAACATTACTAGCATCATCGAACTGACTTAAAGCAGCATAGATAAACTGGTCATACATCATGATGTCATTACCTACCTCTGTCTTTTTCGTGTTTTCCTTCCTCTTCTCTTCTTTTTTTTCTTCCCTGGGCACCAGATGTCTTTGGTCTTTTTGACATAATGATAACTTATCAGTGTCATTGAATTCGGCCATCCGTCACTCACATTCACACACAGGTAACGGATGTCTTTTTTTCAGCAGGGCGGGGGCGGGGGAGATTAATGCGTCACTCACTCGGTCTGACCGGGATGGATCAGGATTCGGGAAAGCACTTCACTTTTTTAATTCTTAAAATTTAAGGTGGATTATAATAAATGATATATATACAGTATATATAAATAAATGTAATAAAAATTTGGGCGCAGGGGCACCCCAAGGGGTGGGCGCGCCTTTAGCATTTGTCTATTCTGCCTATGCCTTGGGCCGGCACTCTGTATAGGTTTAGTAGAGGAAACACATATTGCATTCCCTTTTGCATGGCTGCTGTCTTCAGTTGATGGACGGAACGTGAGATTAACAGGCAGATCGGCGCAGCGGCTGCAGTTATGTGATCTCTGTACTGGACTGTTGTGATGAAGAAGGAGCTGAGCCGAAAAGCAAAGCTCTCGATTTACCGGTCAATCTACATTCCTACTCTCACCTATGGTCATGAGCTTTAGGTAATGACCGAAAGGACAAGATCGCGGATACAAGCGGTCGAAATGAGTTTCCTCCGCAGGGTGGCCGGGCGCTCCCTTAGAGATAGGGTGAGGAGCTCGGTCACACAGGAGGAGCTTGGAGTAGAGTCGTTGCTCCTCCACGTCGAGAGGAGCCAGCTGAGGTGGCTCGGGCATCTGTTTCGGATGCTTCCTGGACGCCTCCCTCGGGAGGTGGACCCGAGGGAGACCCAGGACACGCTGGAGGGACTATGTCTCTCAGCTGGCCTGGGAACGCCTCGGGATCCCCCCGGAGTAGCTGGAGGAGGTGCGTGTGGAGAAGGAAGTCTGGGCCTCCCTGCTCAGACTGCTGTCCCCGCAACCAGGCCCCCGGTTAAGTGGCAGAAAATGCATGGATGGATGCTTTAGTGCAGTGTCATTATTTGCTGTGAAATTATTTGCATTGGACAGCCTTGAATCATCAAAAATCGTATTTTATACCATAAATAGTCTTAAGTATGTGATTGTTGTCGCCTTAGCCAACTCCTTCACGACTAATGGAGTGAACTGGAAAATCTAACCTTTCCTGAACCCTGTGTGGAGGAGAAGCACAACATCATGGCTACCACCATATCTCTGTAAAGATTGTTCTTGCTTCGGCTTTAAGTTATGAGTATTCAGTATACCATTGCCACAAAGGACTGAATGGCCTCCATTACAGAACTACAACTCTAACTAACACCCTACACCAGGGGTCTCCAATCCTGGTCCTCGAGGGCCGCTGTCCTGAAGGTTTTAGATGTTTCCCTCCTCCAGCGCACCTGATTCTAATGAATGAGCCATTACCAAGCTCTGTGGAAGCTTCATAATGACCCTTTATTAGACTCAGGTGTGCTGGAGCAGGGAAACACTGAAAACCTTCAGGACAGCGGCCCTCGAGGACCAGGATTGGAGACCCCTGCCCTACACCAACGTCATCATTCTCAACCACTCCATCTGTTCACTGATTGGGCATACAGATATCTGAGTTGAGAAAATTTGTGGATATAGAAGGATATAGAAGCTCCAGATCTAGTACAGAAGCTAAATAAAAATTTAGTGTGAGTGTAGGATGGCAGAGCCAGGCTAGGAAATAAGGGGTCTACGTACAAAAGTGGTTTCAATTGCATTACATCATTAATAACAATGTAACAAATGTAAAACATTAATTTAACATAATCATTTAACATAATTCATTCATTCATATAATTCCAATATATAAATAATCCATCCATCCATCCATTTTCTTCCGCTTATCCGGGGCCGGGTCGCAGGGGCAGCAGTCTGAGCAGGGAGGCCCAGACTTCCTTCTCCACACACACCACCTCCAGCTCCTCCGGGGGGATCCCGAGCCGTTCCCAGGCCAGCCGAGAGACATAGTCCCTCCAGCGTGTCCTGGGTCTTCCCCGGGGCCGCCTCCCGGTAGGACATGCCCGGAACACCTCCCGAGGGAGGCGTCCAGGAGGCATCCGAAACAGATGCCCGAGCCACCTCAGCTGGCTCCTCTCGACGTGGAGGAGCAGCGGCTCTACTCCGAGCTCCTCCCGTGTGACCGAGCTCCTCACCTTATCTCTAAGGGAGCGCCCAGCCACCCTGCGGAGAAAACTCATTTCGACCGCTTGTATCCGCGATCTCGTCCTTTCGGTCATTACCCAAAGTTCATGACCATAGGTGAGAGTAGGAACGTAGATAGACCGGTAAATTGAGAGCTTTGCCTTCCGGCTCAGCTCCTTCTTCACCACGACGGACCGGTACAGAGAGCGCATCACTGCGGCCGCCGCACCGATCCGCCTGTCAATCTCACGTTCCGTCCTTCCCTCACTCGTGAACAAGACCCCGAGATACTTGAACTCCTCCACTTGAAGCAAGGGCTCCCCACCCACCCGGAGGGAGCAAGCCACCTTCTTCCGGTCGAGAACCATGGCCTCAGATTTCGAGGTGCTGATTCCCATCCCGGCAGCTTCACACTCGGCTGCAAACCGCTCTAGTGCATGCTGTAGGTCCCGGTCCGATGGAGCCATCAGGACAACATCATCTGCGAATAGCAGAGATGAAATCCTGTGCCCCCCGAACCAGACACCCTCCGGCCCCTGGCTGTGCCTAGAAATTCTGTCCATGAAGACAATGAACAGAACCGGTGACNCCCCCCCGGAATCTGTGAGAAACTCTCCCGGAGGTGCGAGTTGAAGACCTCGCTGACAGAAGGCTCCGCCAGACGTTCCCAACAGACCCTCACGATACGCTTGGGCCTGCCAGGTCTGTCCGACTTCCTCCTCCACCAGCGGATCCAGCTCACGACCAGGTGGTGATCGGTTGACAGCTCCGCCCCTCTCTTTACCCGAGTGTCCGAGACACGTGGCCGGAGGTCAGAGGACACGACAACAAAGTCGATCATCGACCTTCGGCCTAGGGTGCCCTGGTGCCACGTGCACTGATGGACACCCTTGTGCTCGAACATGGTGTTCGTTATGGACAAACTGTAACTAGCACAGAAGTCCAACAACAAAACACCGCTCGGGTTCAGATCGGGGGGACCGTTCCTCCCAATCACACCTCTCCAGGTGTCACTGTCGTTACCCACATGGGCGTTGAAGTCCCCCAGCAGAACAATGGAGTCCCCGGTCGGTGCACTATCCAGTACCCCTCCCAGGGACCCCAAGAAGGCCGGGTACTCTGCACTGCTGTTCGGCCCATAGGCCGATACAACAGTGAGAGACCTGTCCCCGGCTTGAAGGCGCAGGGACACGACCCTCTCGTCTACCGGGGTAAACCCCAACACGTGGCGGCTGAGCCACGGGGCTATGAGCAAGCCCACGCCAGCCCGCCGCCTCTCCCCGCGAGCAACGCCAGAGAAATGTAGAGTCCAGCCTCTCTCGAGGATAATGGACCCAGAACCCAGGCTGTGCGTGGAGGTGAGGCCGACTATATCTAGCCGGTAACGCTCTACCTCCCGCACAAGCTCGGGCTCCTTTCCTGCCAGCGAGGTGACATTCCATGTCCCCAGCGCTAGAGACCGTGTGCATGGCCTCGGTCGTCCAGGTATATAAATAATTTACACCATATTTGTTATTGAATTAAAGCTGAATATATGAACTTTAATTGCACCTTGCATTTGCATCTAACTGTACAACTCTCTGTTGTTGAATTTGTGTGCAAGGACTCATATCTTGTGAGTAAAATGTTAATATATGTATAGAATATATACACTCGCCACCTTTTATACAAATCTGATACCATAGTTGTCATCCTGTTCCTGTCACATGGTATTCAGATGTACCAATCCTGTGCAGGTGTTCTTGCACCTGGTCTGCTACTGTGAGGACGATCAATTGTCCTTTATGTCTCTCACTGGCACTGTCTTGGGAACCTCACAATTTATTACCCTGGCCACGTCTGCACAAAACTGTTTGTCCTGTGTATGGCTCAACCTTATAGAGTCAATCTCTCTAGCAGGCTATGCCAGCCTGGCACCCCATCATGGAAAACATTGTTTAAACTCTGTACAATACAATCTTTAAAATACTACGTCCTGAAAAAGGGACGTTTTAATGTTTGTTGTTGAGATTAGTTCGCTATGGTTAGATGGCTATTACTACATTTGTTTAATTGCGGCGTCACATTCCCGTTCCCTATTGCAATTCACACACAGCACGTTTGTCGCTGTTTACTGGTACATTTGAGTATGGCTGGAACAAAGGCATACATTTTGACACCGACATGGTCTATGTTGTTCAAAAATTCACGTTTCGTGAAGAGTTGGAAAATAATAAATAATAATACACAGTATATGAGAGAGAATATAAGTTATGCTTTTCCAAAGGTAGATTAACCCATGAGACAAGGAACAATAGGTGGCTATGTGGCTTTGTAGCTTTGCCGCTTGGTCCCCAGTAATGAGAAAATGTAGAAATACAATAGGTGGGGTGGATTTGCAGCTTTGCTGCTCGACCCCCAAATAGACTTACTCGATCACTAAACAAAATGAAAAGATTCTATAGCAGTAAAAAATTATCCGGACTTACTATCACTACGGTAAGCAATACTACCGGAGTGGCAAAAAGTAAAGGCTGGCCTATTTTCTAAGATTAATCATTGGCTCTGCGCGTATTCTTGAATTCATGCCACTCAATTGTCAAACGTCATGTGACTGTGACGCGGAGTTTTTCCTCGCTGTATAACCGAAGGGAGAGTAAACAAGCGCGTCAGGGTATGGGTGAGAGAGCAGCCACAGGAGCTGCAGGAACTTTAATTTTTAATTACGTTTCGACTTACAAGTGTTTGTGTATAAAATATATCTTTCCAACTTCAGCTACAGTGATAGCTACGTTTGGAAAGGAGAAAAGGGCAGTTAGTGTGGGTTTACCGACGATAGCTTAATAGTCTGTACAAAGGTATCCAGAGCCGATGGTATTCTAATTTTTTACAAAAGAAAGGCGTGTTTACCTATTAATTTGTCAAAACTATAATGGATAATTCAGGAGCTAAACAGCGTTGTTGCGGTAAGTGACGTGTGTCAAGCTTCTTATTTTGTTCGGTTGTTATTGTTAGTAGATTTAAAAAAAATTTTTTAATCATACCTTCTCGTTAACATTGATGACTTTCCAACTAGAAATGTAGGCTATATCGATTGGGCTACTTATCGATTCCTAATACTTTTCTTATTGTTCTTCAGGATCTATGAAAGATTTTTTTACATCAGCTAAATTTCTTATCTATCTGGGACATGCCTTATCAACATGGGTAAGTGAATTTTAGAGTGCCTTTAGAAAATGTGCTAATTGCTCCGATTACAGCGCATTTTTAGAGAAACACATGATCGTGTTTGCTACATGTAAACCAAGCTCATCCATATAGATTAAACAGGCAGATAGTTACGGCACCTCCGATGGGTATGAACGCTGTCTAAGAACATACAGTTAAAATCTCCATGCCTAACGTGTATATGATTGTTAGGGTGATCGAATGTGGAACTTTGCTGTGGCAGTCTTCCTTGTGGAGCTGTATGGCAACAGCCTTCTTCTCACAGCCGTGTACGGACTGGTAGTTGCGGGGTCAGTGCTTTTACTAGGAGCCATTATCGGCGATTGGGTGGACAAAAGTCCTAGACTCAAAGGTAGGTTCAGCAGATTGTATATGCATAGAATTTAAACAATGCTGTCAACAGGCTAGTTTCACCAAGTATGTGCCTTTTTGACTAAATTTATGACGTAAATCTAATTTGACAGTGGCTCAGACTTCACTGATTGTCCAGAATTGTGCTGTCATAATGTGTGGAATCCTGTTGATGGTGGTTTTCCAGTTTCAAGAACGGTTAGCAGAGATTTACAATGGATGGGTTCTGGTAAGATTATTCTATATACACTTAAACACATTTTGTGCAATCAAATTACTTTTCTGTCATGATGAGCATTTCGAAGTTCAGACGTTTTTTTGCCATTAGCTTTTTATCTAACAAATAAAAGTTAAAGAGCATTTTCTAAATTTGTATGAGTTCAGTCAGTATTCTCAAATCAGACAACCTGTAGGGTGCATAGGTTTGAACACTGAATATTTGGTCAAGGGTTTTTAAAGGTCAAGGTTTTTGTTCCATTAGAAGTGTTTTCTTTTCTAGAAGCAGAACTGAAAAAGTGTCTTGTTCAGGACTGTGCGGTCAGACAGTTTACATTTTATGTTGCATGCCTTGATAGAGCCATTTACATTGCAACTCAGACAAGAACAGCTGCTCAGACCAGAACAAAAACAAACAAAATGGACCATTTGTATCACTTTTGTACACACATATGGTTTTTAAGATTTCTCCACGATTTTTCAATGAATCTAGGTGAAACTGAATTGTTGGAATCACATGTTCAGCCACTGTCATGCAAGATGTGCAAAGTTTATTTTTCTAAATTTCCCTGACCTTGAACTCAAACCTTTCCAGACGTTGTGCTACATTTTAGTCATCACCATCGCCAATATTTCTAACTTAGCCAGCACTGCTACCTCCATTACCATTCAGAGAGACTGGGTCGTTGTTGTGGCTGGACAAGATAGCAGCAAACTTGCAGGTTAGTGTTGATGGAAACCATTAGGGGTCAAGAAATAAATGCAGTTAACTCATACATTTTTGTCTCACTGTACACCCTATCACCTTTCGTATCTGGTTCTTGATATTCATTGACATTCCGTTACGCTACTCCTTATCTCCAAGGTATTCCTTTCACAAGCCATGAAGGTCTAAGTTAACTGGTTGAAAGCTGTTTCTCATCTGCGGAACTAGATTAGATTGACCTGATGAACATACTTAAATACTTAACTTAAATATTTTATATTTATAATAAATCTGTTGTAAAAGTATGTGGAAAAACATTCTTTCCAGAAATATACCTTTTTCAGTAAAACCTCAAACCACCCCATAACCACCGTTATTAGTCAAACATGTTGGCATGGCATTAAATACATTTGATATGAATGTCTAGTAATGTGAAAAGGCTGTACTGAGCTATTAGTATCTTCTCTTCTTTAACCATCACCCCCTATTCTTCCCTTAACTAGATATGAATGCAACTGTCCGGATTATTGATCAGATGACCAACATCCTGGCACCTATGTTAGTAGGACAAATTATGGCTTTTGGCTCCCACTTCATTGGCTGCGGATTTATTTCTGGCTGGAACTTGTGTTCAATGTGTCTGGAGTACTGTCTGTTGTGGAAAGTATATCAGAAAACACCTGCACTGGCTTTAAAAGCTATGAAAAAACAAGAGGACCTGGAGCTTAAATACCTTAACACTCAGAAAGGTAATGACATCAAGTTACATAGAAAGTATGTAAGTAATGACATATGATTAAAATCTGTTGCAATTATACCTTCATTTCAGGTATAATATTGTGTTTCAAAATGAAAGTTTATTTGGCATTAATATACAGACATATTTATGAAAGCACTCTAAAATTCATACCATAAACCTCCTCTTCACCGTCTTATCCCAATGTAGATTTGGAAAATGGTCAGAGCCCTGTTGAGTCTTCGCAGCTCATGAATGAGACCGTGCTGGACAAAAAAAAACACCCTAAAAAAGTGAACTGTTGCTACCAGATGATGGAACCCATACGCACCTTTAAAGCAGGCTGGGTCGCCTACTACAACCAGTCTGTCTTCTTTGCTGGCATGTCCCTGTCCTTTCTTTACATGACTGTCCTAGGCTTCGACTGCATCACAACTGGCTATGCCTATACACAGGGTCTTAATGGCTCAGTGCTCAGTCTGCTGATGGGTGCGTCAGCTATGTCTGGTATCTGTGGTACAGTAGCCTTTACCTGGGTACGCAAGAAGATTGGTTTAATTCGTACAGGTTTAATTTCGGGTATGGCCCAGCTCTCCTGCCTCATTCTGTGTGTGGTGTCTGTCTTTACACCTGGCAGTTCTTTCGATCTCAGTATCTCACCCTTTCAGGACATCTATAGTCGCCTGATAGGGGACAGTGGCCCTTTGCCAAATGCTGATGACAGTCTGACGAGTACTCTGTATGGAAATGAGCTGTTTCTTAACAGCTCCACCGTCCCACCTGTAGAAGAGCTGCCACCTTTGCAATCCTATCTGTCAGTCAGTCTGCTGTTTGCAGGGGTCATTGCTGCTAGAGCAGGTGAGTATCCATAATGTGGTTTCATTTATAACTTTGATTTGCATCCTCTTTCCAGTTGTTTACAATAAGATGTGCTAGACTTGCTAGGACAGTTACAACATCTGATATTTTCCCATGGATTCACCCCAGACACTTATTTTAGGGTCACAATGGGTGAAAAAATACAAATTAAAAAATTTAAATAAATGCAATAAGATTATATTAAGCTCTATGTAGGCGTATTAGACAAATGGTATTCTTGCAGAACTGCACCTGCTTTCATAACATGAACACATCTACTGTAGTTTCTGGCTGGCTAGCTAGCTACTATAATTCTCTCAAATTAGTAAGGTTTTCATGCCGTCATCCAAAAATATGTTATTAATTCAATACATATTTTTTATCAAATGTATTATTGATGTCTGCAGTAGACAGTGTGTTAACAGTTCCCACTTATTCCCCTTAATTCACTCCAAAAATGTTTACCTGATGTTTCACGTGACCTATCAATGACGTCGTAATACTACTACTACTACAAGTCAGAATATGGCTGATAAATGTTGATGTTAGAAAAGTAGGAATGCTTTGATGTGTTGTGTGTGGACGTGTTTCAAATTGATGTTGTTTATCCCAAAAAAACGCCAGGCCTTATATCTTCATATAGTTTGGGCACTTTATTTAAAAGCAAACTTGCATTTCTGAACAATTCAGTAGGAATGAAAAAATGTTAACCCTTCAATTCCTGGTTATACCTAACTGTATTTTATGCTTCAAATGTGTGTGCACTGGAAATGACTAGTGCCAACAGTGGAAAAAGATGGTCTAGAGACCTGCAGTGCCTTCAACATATACTAACTGGACCTTAAAATTTGGCTTATGTATCCTAATTTGAATATAAAACACAACCCCTTACTGAAACCTATATCATGAGAATGTATAAACTTATACAGTAAAACTGTACTTAGTACCACCTAATGTTTGGCAGACTCTCTGCCTCAAGTGCCTCTTCAAAGTTTGTCTGATCTGGTATGTTTACGGAGCAATATTATCAACCTTTGATGCCAATATCCTACGATCGGTTTCTGTTCCAATCCTTTTTATGTGGTTGTAAAATACAATTACCACTCAAAATCATGGTTGCTCTTTCCACTTTCTCAAGGTCTATGGTCCTTTGACTTAACTGTGACCCAGCTCATCCAAGAAAATGTGATTGAGTCAGAGAGGGGAGTCATCAACGGCGTTCAGAACTCCATGAACTACCTCCTGGACCTGTTGCACTTCATCATGGTGATTTTAGCACCTAACCCAGAGGCTTTTGGGCTGCTGGTCATTATCTCTGTGTCGTTTGTTGCCATGGGCCATATAATGTATTTCAGGTTTGCCTTCAACACTCTTAGGAGTCAGCTCTTCCTCTGCTGCTCACCAGAGCAGAAGTCAGAGGCAGTCCCACCCTCACTTCCTACCACAGTGTAATACCCATTTTAACCAATTTCTCACTAGGCCTGAAAACCTTAAAACCTGAACATCCCTATTTCTTGCTGCGGTAAGCCTAGATAATGCTATTGTGCCTCTGTATCTAACACTGCTATATGCTACCTATTTGAAGGTGTAGTGTGGCAGCTTGTAATGATAATGAATAACATGATTTTCTTTGCTGGATAAGACTAATCAAACATTTCCAGTATTGTTTATTGCAGCTCAACAGGGTTTGCACTATTTGCGATAGCTTTAGTCAAATGCTGACTTCAGAAATGTATTTCATGTTCTTAATTGAAAAGGACCATGTTCAACATTTTACTAACCCAAGCCAAGCATTGAGTCTTGTAAATAAGTAAGGTATAAGGGCATACAAAATATTTATTCATCTGCACATCTGTATTGTTATACTTTATCTTCTGGTATCACAGCTATTGTGGTGATAGCAATCCATATAAAGCAAACTGGAAAAATATACAATCACAATGATGTTCTGTAACCAAAACTGTTTTGCATCTAATGCTTAAAGGAAGTGAGGGGAAACCTGTTTTCTTTTCATACAACATTCAACAAATTGTTTTGGTATGAGGTAACAAGGATGACACTTACATTTACTAACATTTTTGTAGAGAAACCAGTACAACCTAAATGTAGCCCTTGAGTTTCTACTTCACTGTTCCTTCAAAATTGTATTTTAATACTATTAGTTGTCATTTATTTTGAATGTTTAGTTATGGTGTAAACTTACCAAAAGCACAGGTGACAATATTGAATTGAAAATTAAACAAAAAGCAGATGACGAAAGTGTACGACTTTCAAACTAGTTTTCTATTTTTATTTTTTCTATTTAAAGTTGAGTAAGAGCATCACTTAACATTGAATAACCTTTGAATTTAGGATATTGAGTTGAGACAACATGCAAGGGATACAGACAGGTTAAGTGAGAACTGTCAGTGAAAATGCAGCTATAATGCTGTTTCAGAGTTGGCATTAGTTAAATGCATGTGAGGTCTTTGATGTTTGATTTCTTATAGCTGCAGGGAACTGTACTATCTTATTACCCATTTCTCAAATGCGTACATTGCTCAGTCTGGCTTGTCACTCGTTTAATCTGTCATGTTTGGTAAGATTGGGCCATTACATTTTTTTGTTTTGTTCATCACACAGGCACTTTACGTGATGGAATTCTGTTAATAAAAAGATACTTTGTCACCGAAAGGACTCTCTTCAGCTATTTGCACAGGCTGAAATCCCACCCAAGCAAAATCCCCCAGGTTGAGGCTCTGAGGAAGCATCACTGGTAGGCACATTGTACAAATCATAGTTTTCTATCCTCAGCACATTCCTGAGACCAAACATAGCTACTTTCCTGTGCATGACATTTAACATCGTTCAAGTTTACTTCAAACAAGTGAACGATTGTTACCTCCACTTCAAAACCATACCAGACTTGGGCCACAGAGGTGCTTGGTTATAAAAATGAAAGATATTGTATTCGTTTAAAATTGGAAACTTACATCATATGATGCAATTATTTTACTCAAGGCTAACTGTTGAGCCACAGATTTCAGGGTTTTCAGGTTCAGATAGTTTTCTATAGAGGAAGCCATAGAGGTCAATGTTTATGCCAAGCATGGATTGAATTGTTATTGCTAGAACATTAGAACATAATTCATTTGTTAGGATTGTACATTTAGGAATCATAAAGGTTCTCTCTCATCCCCATATCAATGTTAACTGAGGAAAAACTTGTCGCAATACATTTATTGTATGAAATGTGTGTAAAATATTTTCTTCATAGGTGTATGTTATTCTTGGATCATACTGTCTATTTCTGATTCTAGAAACATTTACGACTAATATTTGTATTTACTATTGTGCATTTCTTTTCTTATTTAGAAATTTGTTTGTAAAATGGTTCTCTGCCATGTGACAAGCAATGCTTTCGCTAAAAGCAAGAACAAAGTATCTTGCATTATTCAAATATACAAAGAAGGCACAATGTTTTAATCCTTTCCATATACTATTTTTATGAATTGTGCCATCAGTTTCTAATCATCATAAGTTAAATAATGTATCTTAACACATGTCAGATCAACAAACTTAAGACTTGTATCACATTCTCTTATAAAACACATTAGATCTGTCTTTTATTCATGTGATCATAACTTGCCCAATGGGCTTGTAGAAACAAACCTTTAAAAATGAATTCCAATGACTTCATCAGATACATTATATTGAAAAAACTATATGGATGTAATGCAGCTGTCATCTCAACCTGTGTTAGGCATGCGTGCAGACTATGCAAGTATGTATTGTGTCACTAAATGTCAAGGTTTCTATTGCTGTGGAAACCTTGAAACATGTATGTGCAAAGGACAATTGTCTCAGTAATTTTAAGAAATCCTTTTTGTAGGAGCTACAAGTTTTCCCTTGCTCTGTCTTGGCAGCCACAGTGCAGGGTCGCATTCCACAGTGGGATTATCTTGTAATTTCTCAGTCTTTTTTCACCCCAAGAACCTACGAAAAATGTAGTGATTTTATTTGGACCTGTATGACTTACACATGCATGGTTAATTAAATTACAAAGATTGACCTGGTTTTACATAGCGTGACAGAAGGGGGTTGACTCAGGCCTTAGGCAATGGCATGTCTGGCTGACGGACATTTTCTCTGAAGTTTATGAAGTTTGATAAGTTTCAGACAGGACAGAACTAACAATTGTATGCTCCATGGGTGGTGTGTTGCAGTACATTGTTTCTACAAAACATTTAGTGGCCATTCTGTCACTTTTTACTCTGCTTTTGTACACAGTAAAACATTTTCTATAGTTACACAAACCCCTTTATCATCAGGTTTAAAGGAGAGAACTGTGATTGAAGTCCAATGTCTATGTCAATAAACAGTGTTCATCGCTAAGATAAGACTCTTCAACTCCTTACACTAACAAGCTGCTCCAAAAGAAACATCTAAAATTTTATCAAAGCTTTATCAAGTGTGAGCTACCAGTAAATTGGATACGTTGGGATGATGCCTTCAAGTGTAACAAATTTCACAGCCAAGTCAAGACAATTACACACTTTCATTACATATGCTGGACTCAAATTCTGACCATAATCTCAACATAGATGTGACACTTGACTGCATGATGTGACAAGTGTTAACTTGGCTAGTCTACAGTAATAGTTGTAACATGATGAGTGTTTATGACCGGTAAACGAGAGACATGCCTTTTTATAACTAGGTAATCTAATTCAGGAAGCTCGAACAACATAAGCACCTCTCCAATCAAGTTATAGGATTGTAAAATTGTATGCACATTAAATGCATTTACAATATGATGGCACCACCATGGTTAAAATTTAAATTATTGAGATGATCTTAAGTGCAAAGAAATACTATGGCCCAAACCCTAGAGCCAATACAATGCTAAAATGGTTTAAAAACTAAAATGTGAAAGTATTTCAGTTGCTAGTTAAATCCCTGACATAAGGCCAACTACAAATCACTACAAATACTGTTCACTGCCACTTCCTATTAAATTAATCTCCACCAAAGAATGAGAGAATTCATCATGCCAAATGGCTAAAGCTATACAGAAATGACCAAATGGGGAGGATTCTACAAAATAATGGCTTAGGGGTGCAAATACCCAATTAAAATTAGACTAAGAGATCTAATTAGCTACAAAATAATATAACAAATGAAACTTTATTTCATAAATGTTGATCATCTATAAAAAGTCTATCATTTAAATCAGAGGCTGTGAGAAACTACAGATGTCAATGTCTATAAAACATTGAGGTCACAACTGAGTGCGAGTTTCACAACCATGTTCACAACCACCAGGCACAATGAAACCATGTCAACTATGACATGAAATTCATTACTCTAATCTTGCGTTGATTTGTGTAATAATCTCATTACTGCCACCTGGAAAGTTACAGCTTTTAATGAAACCGATATCCCAACAAGCACTGTGCTGAGTCATGATCCCCTTGGCAAAGACATCTCAGGAGGACAATACGGAACACTAAGAAAAGCACAGTTCCTACAAAGTTTTGTGAGCCACATCAGAGTTCATGACGTCTTTAAATCACATTAAGTAATACATAGAAATGTAGCTGCAAGCAGCGATGGTGGATTCATACTCAACATGGAACGTTTCAATACTGACATGAGACATGCATTTCAAGCTGAGTGTGAAGCAGCTGGGATGGGAATCAGCACCTACAAATCTGTGGGCACGGTTCTTGACCGAAAAAAGGTGGCTTGCCCCCTCTGAGTGGTTGGGAAGCCCTTGCCCCAAGTGGAGAAATTCAACTATCTTAGTTCTTCTACTATCTTAGAGAAGGACGGGGCACGAGATTGACAGGGGGATCGGTGCAGCAATGCTGTCTCTGTATTGGACCATTGTGGTGAAAGCTGAGTCGAAAGGCAAAGCTCTCAATTTACCAGTCAATCAACGTTCCTACTCTCACCTATGGTCAAGAGCTATGGGTAGTGACCGAAAGGACAAGATCACGGACACAAGCGGACGAAATGAGTTTCCTCCGCAGTGGCTGGGTGAGGAGCTCGATCACACGGGAGGAGCTTGGAGTAGAGCTGCTGCTCTTCCATGTTGAGAGGAGCCAGCTGAGGTGGCTGGGGTATCTATTCCAGATGCATCCCGGACGCCTCCCTCGGGAGGTGTTGCAGGCATGTCCCACTGGAAGGCGGCCCCAGGGGAGACCCGCTGGAGGGACCATGTCTCTCAGCTGGCCTAGGAATGCCTTAGGATCCCCCTGGAAGAGCTGGAGGAGGTGTGAGTGGAGAAGGAAGTCTGGGCCTCCCTGCTCTGACTGCTGCACCCACCACCCGGCCCCAGATTAAGCGAATGAATGGATGATAGCACTAATTATCTATTACAAGGTATTATCATCACTTCTGTGCTTTATCTGTGCTAACTTTAAATAAGTCATGGAGGATACAACAGTTCACTCACGATGAGCGGTCTGTGTTGGTAAAGACAGAACTCAACAATTTTAAGATATAGTTTGTGATTTGAGGAGACAAAACTCACATACCAAAGAAATGCTAGCCATTGAAATTTATATCATAGCTCATCAGTGCCGAAAAGCTCCAGGAGGCTTCTTACTGGGAACCTTTTCCCAGAATTTAGGAATGCAAGTTCATTATGAAACATATCCTAAAGTTTGGAATAAAAAGTTGAAATAAAACAAGAGGAATGCACTCAGGAGAAAAATTTATTCTTTGCCATATAGTCTTCACATGTCGTTCATGAACAATGAACTTGTACAACTAGACTGATTAGGAGTATTGTAAAGTCTTCTAAATCTTTAAAAAAGAAATGGAAATAATGATCCATTCAATAGGTTACAAAATGTGAATTTCCATTCCATTTACTGGATTAGCAGTAAAGGAGGCTGCTGAGCCAGCTGTGGTCATTTTTTTTCACTCTCCTCACTTCCCCAACTTGGGCTTTCCTAAGCCCTGATTCCTCAACTGGTCCCCTTTTTCTTGATTCATGCCCATGGACAGGGCCCCCCTGTTCTTCATCAGAGTTCTCTTCCTCGTTCTTTGCTTCCTCTCCAGTAGGTTCCTTTTCATGCTTTGTGCTATGAAAGCACATGTTCAACAATTTTTTTAGGAACTAACCACCATGACACATCATGAAATGTATGTGTCTATAATGAGATTAATTGCATCCAACCTCAAATTATTGAGGTTATTAATAATAATATGAATTATTAGAAACGCTGTTAGTAAATTGTTTAAAGGGACATTTACAATCAATACGCTAAACATATGTAAACGCCATAATCAAAAATCGTAAGATCTTGGTAGATAAAGCTACAATATACCGTTTTGATTAAGCTACATTATTGCCAATATTGATGAACATTTAGAATATCACAGAATATGGCATGTACATACATTCAAAGTTGCTCACCTCTTCTCAGTGATGGAGATTAAGAGGGAATGCACAAACATGGAACACAGGAAAGAGGCTGACGGCAGGACGTGGGCTGGGGTTTGCAGCAGCTAATAAATGACAAAGCACTTAAGGTCAAGCAGATAGACCAAGGACAATAGAAACATTAAAATCAGATCTATACAGCGTATGGCCTGGAAAAGAATTTGCACTAAATTGAAGAAGTGTAAATTAACAAACAGTATTTGAATTGAATTAAGTGCATTAGGACAGGTCTCTTCAATTTACCACACACTGATCTTGGCCAATTCACCAGCCACTTATGACAGCCATGATTCGCGTGCACGTACCTCATTAATGGAGGAGCCCTTAGAGGGTATAGTCCTTTCAGAAGCAAAACAGCTTAGACTGTCATTGATTTCCTTCTGCTGCTGCCTGTGTTTCCCGAGCAGCAAGTAGAATGGTGTCACAGCAACGCAGTCATTGGTAACAAGCTTAAACACAAAGAATTGTGAGAGGACAGGAAACGATGCTTAACACTGCTGTGGCTTGTCTTGAAGTCCAATGCCATTTCAAATCAACACTTGTATTTTCATAAAATAAAATTACCAGTACCTGTTTAGCAGATGCCATAAGCCTGTCCTGTTTGGTCTCGGTGGTAAAAGTCATTAGATCCTAAAATGGTAAAGGTATGTCTCTTAAATAATCTTTATCCTTACTTGCCACTTTATTCAATATCACAAGTGTGATATTTAATGTGATAAAGACATTAATATAGCTACTTAAGAACTTTGTTTTCCAAGCTTCCCAGTAATGAGTGCATAATGTTTCAGTTTGTCTAGCAATATTTACCATGTGTTGGGTGAGGAAATAAAGCTGGGACCTGTTGAGCCACTTAGTACGCTCATCACAGCTGTCCAGAATCTCATCTCGGGGGGCGAATATAGCATGTTGCACCTTACCTGTGCACAAAGCCTTATGGGAAAAGAATGTTCTTGGCTCCCTGGGTTTGAACACGAACACTATGGGGAGCACAAAACCAAATCAAGAGATGTTAGTAACCTTGTAACAATCCGGTAAATTAACCAAACAATGCCCAAACAAGGAATACTCCAAGTAAATAGAAGGTAATTGAACAATTTGGAGTATGTGGTTGTGGTCCTGTTTGAAAGGTGACATTGAAGTTCTTTCCTCTGTTGTCAGAATCCATGTAAGAGCTAATACTTTTGAGTCATAAAAGCTTGGCAATAAAATAGAACATTTTTATTCACTCTTGATTTTTGTTTGCATACAAAAGCTTGCAGATGCGTACAGGTGGAAGGTATTAGCTGGAATACATTTGTGAACACGGCATGAATCCATACAAAGTCCAAGTCCAAAGTTGATAACGGTACCACCAAAAAACTATTCTTGGGGAACTTCTGGGCATTCTCTAAAGGTGCTCTTGGAGACTCCAAAAAGGCCCTAATTGAATTACTATTATCCATACTAGGATAGAAATGTATTACTTTATACATTTATACTGTCAGGAAGGAATTACAATCAACTACTGTTATTGTTGGTTTCGTGGGGATTCCTCCGTAAAGAGAACACCTACTGCAATTAGGGATCCTCCAGTAGTAGAGAACTTACTGTTATTGAAGGTATTATTATTATTGGTGGCCAAGCAGCGAACCTGGGAAGCCATCCAAGTGATTCTACCTTTTCTTATTAGGGTTCCTCCAGTAGGACGGGAACCTCTTGTTATTGACGGTATTTTCATTATTTTGTATTTCTCTGGGAGTCTAAGTAATGTAAAAAGTTGTGAAATTTGTCATGTTGAAACTGCAGAGCATTAGTAACTACCATACCAAACATGGGCAATGAGGGACAATAGGCCACACCCCAATGTCATTTTACACTCCCCCCACATCCCCAGTAATGCCATTTGCAGGCCATAAGTGGCCTGCCTCTGCCGCCCTATGTAGTTCCGCTCAGTTCTAATCACGCTTCTGTACAAATTTTGGAGTCTGTATAACTGCTTAGGTTTTCTTGCCTTAGATATCTGTAGGCCCAAGCAGCAAACAGAGGGGGTGGTTGAGAACAATGACGTTGATGTAGCACACTAGTTTGAGTTCTAGTTCTGTAATGGCCGTGGGAAACTATGCAAGTGAAGCCATTCGGTCCGATGTGACAACGCTACCAAATACCCAGAACTTAAAGCCAGAGCAAGAACAATCTCTTCTAAGTTTTGTCGGTGGCTATGACGTTGTGGCCCTCCTCCCCACAGAGTTCAGGAAAGTTTGACTTTCAGGATCACTCCATTAGTAGTGAAGGAGTTGGCTAAAGGCAAACGCTAGCTGAGCCAATAGCTGTTTTTGCGCCAACATATTTGAACTGTCATACATAGCGAACGTTCCCATGTTTAGGCTGGGCCATGAAAAGGAGATTTTAAGTAATTTGTGATGTTTTTAGGGATATAAATGTGGATCTGCAAAATGATACACAAGGATATTTAACTGTTCCAGACCTCTATTGCAATGACTGCTTTTACGATGATAACAGTAAATGTAGTGATTCTCATGATGATCAGAACACTTTGAACCACTGGTCGTGGCCGCAGGAAGCAAAAATGTGTTTTGGCCAATAACTGTTGATTTGTTGGTCTTTATTAGGTGTTTCCAGTGTCTACTTATATCTTGGGACTTCCCCTCTCACATGATGATCTGGCATACCAGCCGATTCCATATGGCCACCATTTTTTATTAATCATAAAATCTTTTCTCTACTCCTCCTACAAATGTTGCTTAATCTTAAAATTTGGCAAACAATATCATTAGTCCAAGCCTCAAAAATGTTATCACATGGATTTTTGATTTTCAAAACAGTTTGCCGGATACAGTTAATCAAATTTGGCAACAAAGCTGCCAAACAGGAAGTTGACTCGTATTTCAGCAAATCTTTCATATATTCACACAAAACTGTGTCCACTCGGAACCCTCTTCGTAGGATGTCCGAAAATGTTTTCTTGGACGTTTGACCTGCTTGGCCACCTCATTACTGCTTGCAGCTATATTTATTAGTATTATTACTATTATCTTTGTACTATGGTAGTCAGAGGCAGCTCCTAGACCACAACCGTAAAAAGCTGAACACTTTAGCATGGTGAAACTGCACAACATTAGTAACCACCACACCCAGCCTGGTCCGCTTAAGATTAAAGGGGGCACTAACAACCATCACACAGTCAATACAGCATACAACATTGCAGTCAAATTTGACAAAAGTGACTTGGATATTATCTTAACATATTGATGGGACATATAGATTTGTGTTTACTAACAATTAGAATGTGCACACAACTTCAGGGCAGAAAGATCCATTAAATGATTTCTGTCACAATGCTAACCAGTGTAGCTAGCGTGCACTACCATTCCACCACTAAAAAACCTTGAGCAGAAAAAGATTGCAGGGAAAAACTGGTTAATGTAGGATACCGAGATCTTAACGTGTCATATTTAAAGCACACCTTCTTCGGGTAGAGGATGAAGCCACTGTTGGCAGAATCATTACACCAAAACATGGATCATAGATGTCTACATTGCAGGCTGAACTGGCTTCTTAATTAGCAAGGCTCACTGTGTCCGTTTTGGCCTGATTGTTATAGTTAGTAAGTTTTTTTGTTTGGAAAAAACAGATTCTTTAGTCGCTTAAAATGTTCTAACAAACTAATGCAAAAAAAGTAGTCTATACAGTATACTGTCTGAAATGTCAGAAAATCTTACCTTGTGTTCAAAAACAATACAGCCTTAGTTTTACTTAGTTAGCTATAGCTCATCCAAGCAGGCTAGTTAGTAAGCACATTGCAAGCAGTAACAGTTCCTAACCTACAAACATTTTCTTTAGTAGTATATCCTAATTTTCATAGTTATTTTTGCTCTGTGTCTGATTGGTGATGAAAAGAAGCGGCATATATACATTTTGTTAAATGAACCAATGAAACTTGAGGACAGCAGAAAACGGGGACAATATTAGTCCACCAATAACTTGGACAATTTAACTATAGAGGCATCTACAGGATACATGTGGCAGGACACGAAGTTGGGTTGTATCTCAGCAATTCTGATGTATTCACAAACTTGCAGCATGCACTCTGAACCACATGTCAATTTCGTAATGGTTTGCAATGTTGAGGAGGAATACGCCATCGCTGCCTGCAGCTATATTTATTATTACGTTTGTTCAATGGAAGTCAATGGCAGCCCCTAGACCACAACTGTAAAAAGTTGACAATTTAGGCATGGTGAAACTGCACAACGTTAGTAACTACCACAGCCAACCTGGTCAACTTGAGACCAAAAGCGGCTCAAGTGGACCAAACAGGAATTTGGTTCGTGGGGCCTAGCTCAGCACATCTTTGATGTGTTTGCACCAAAACTTGCTGTATGCACTCTGAACTACATGCGTGTCATGTCAATTTTGTAATGGTTTGCAAAGTTGAGGAGATATCCACCATTGCTTCTTGCAGCTATATTTATGTCTACAATGCATTTCAAAAATACTGCTTGGTTTGTTATTTGACGATCAATTAGTAAAAATAGTCATTATAGAAAGGAAGTGTCCACTTTTTGACCAAGAACGAGTAACAATAATGTATGTGAACAAGTTGTATGCATGGACTTCAGGTTCCAAAATTCACCTATGTATCACTGCTCACATAAGTCAGTCATCTGTCTTCTTTTGGTTTGTTGGTGGTTGGACAAAGATGTTAATTGTACCTGCAGTTGCTACTCGATCTTGAAATTGATGTAATAAAGAATTACATCAATTGAATCACAAGAATCGTAGCTTCCAATAATATGACGCGTGCTATATAAAAAAATAATTCTTTGTGCGTTGCAAAGTGGGCGTGGCACACAAAGAGTAAAAACAAATGCTGCAGTTTAAGTTGTAACAATCTTACTTCTTCATACTTTGTCTACGATAGAGTTTAAAAAAATCTAAGTATCATTGAACCCAAATCAAATCTACAAAAACCTCTATGGTACTGTAACTTACAGTCTGTGCTGTCGTCTTGACAGCTAAAGGCAGCCATGTACTCAGACAAGGGGTCAGCCACGAGAAGACACAAATCCATGGAGGTGCTCCACTCCACTGAAGGCATAAATTGGAAGAATAAAAACAAAATTAGGACATAGGGGTGAGAGAGCGGCAATGGGTATCAGAGATGGAGGATAGGGACTTACATGCACAGGTGAGGAGGTTCCAACAGCATAGGTTGTTTGTGGTTGTTCCTAGCAGATACTTGGAACAGCTCAGTCGTCCAAAACAAATATCCCTGGTGGATGAAGACAGCCCATGTTTAACCTTACACCTCAAAATAATACTCAGAACATCACTCACATTTTTTTGGAACCAGACAACAATGTAGTATATCAGTAGTTTTAAACACACTTAATATGGGAACAGCTGTAATACCGTGCACTTAGAGCATATCATGCTAAAGTATACACATAGGCAAAGCTACTTGGTCATACGTGAGGCTTGGTCTGAAGACATTGTCTGTCTGCCAAATTTTGTGAAGATTGAACAACATTTGTAGGGCGGAGTAGAGAAAAGAATGTTTTGAAATAAATTCTAAATGGCAGCCGCATCAAATCATCTGGTATCACTGTCTCAAACAGGAGATGTCCCAAGATATCAGGAGACACAGGGAACATGTAATAAAGTCAAATAAATCAACACTTAATGACACTTGATTGATTGTACATCCTCAGAAGAGGGTTGCAAGTCTATTTACCAACTTTGGTGTTGATAGACCAAAGGATTGCTGAGATTTGACCCAACGTCCTATTTGGTGGCTTTGCAGCTGATTTTGATTGGCTGTACCAGACAAAGTGGCAAAGGTGTTGAATACCAAAAATCTTGTTGATAATTTTCCTGAGGATTGCTCTGATAATGATGGCAGCCGTGATAGGTTCTTGAGACTTTTTTGTTCCTCATCAGAAACAAATCATATAGAAAGACTTTCAGAACTTTGCGAGAAATGGGACGTAAATGGCATCACTTTGAAAATGTGAAAATCGGGGTGTGGCCTGTAAGCGCCCCCTTTGGTCTCAAGGTGACCAGGTTGGGTGTGGTAGTTACTTATGTTGTGCAGTTTCACCATGCCAAATTTCTCAACTTTTTACAGTTGTGGTCTAGGAGCTGCCTCTGACTACCATGGTACAAAGATAATAGTAATACTAACAATAAATATAGCTGCAAACAGCAATAAGGTGACCAAGGAGGTCAAACATCCAAGGAAACACTCTCAGAAGAGGGTTCCGAGTGGACGCAGCAAGTTCCGTTTGAATACAAAAAAAATTGGTGAGAATAAATAGGGGACTGTCATGAATGTGTTTGACAAATTTCACAACTTTTTGCCAGACAGTTCCAGGGGCTGCCATTGACTTCCATAGCAGAAGATGATATGTAATAATAGTAAGAAGAAGAAGAAAAGGTAGAAACACTTTGCAGCTTGCAGCTTCGCTACCAATAAGAAAAGGTAGAATCATTCAGTTGGCTTCGTAGCTTTGCTGCTTGGCCACCAATAATAATAATAATACTAACAATAACATTAGGCTTCCTACTTAGAGGAATCCTAATAATAAGAAATACAATACAAAATGGTTGGAAAGGGTGTATTTATGTAAATGCTCACATTGCCACATTCTGTTTCAATAAACCAAATAATTTTGACTGATGGTTTTTCAAACCTTATTGCCTTCAAGATCATATCATCTTGAAGTATCCTCCACAATTTCAACTTGATATGTCAAAAGATAACGTAATAACACAGCCGTTTAAACTTTGTCCAAAACTAACAATGCATGCCACAGGAGAAACAGCTTCCTTTTTGTATAAAGTAACTTTTACCCCTACACAGAGAACAGCTCAATGCTGTTGACCAAACATTAACTAGTTTTTATCTTATTTTATTATTATAAGGGTTTCTGAAATGTTTGGCAAGTTTGGTTGACCAAAGAAAATCTTAGTCAGGGACAGCCCAAGTAAGTACTATAAGAGAAAACACTACGTGTTAGCTGCTTTGTGTGGCAGAGCTAGTCACACAGCCCATTTTCTGAAAGGCAGAAATATGCAAACACTTTGGTTTGGCTTCAAAATGCACTAAATAGAAGGCCAACAATTACCCTAGTAATTAAAAAGTAGTAGCATTGCTATGACTATTATGCTAGGTAACTTGGAAGCCAACTGATCCTAGCTACCATATTGGTTCAAAAAAAACATGTGCTGTGGAGACCATTGGAAACATTTAGAACTCGTAGGTAGGTAAAAGGTTGAAAATCTGCCTTCTAATTTGATGTAAAACATTAGTTGTGTTGTTCAGTGACGCACAAACACACAGTTACTGAATATACAGTAGTATAAATAAAATTCTGAAATATTGCACATTAAAGTTGTTAAATTGCCTATAGTTTTTTTTTGGGGGGGGGGTATCTATCCATGATATCTAGATGTGTCCTACCGTGAGCACAGGATCATGTTATGAATTTAATCGTGAGCTGACTATCACTACACCCCTAGCATGTATAATCTTTGGGTAGAAGGTATGATTCAAGCCCAGGGGCCCTAAAATCTTAAAACCCTGTTTTCCCCTGTATTCACGCAGGAGAATACGGTTTACAGAAAGGATTGTTTTTAGTGATCTAACAGCCTTCTCATATGGACAAAAGCCCAAAACACATACGAATATATCAGTTTTCCCAGATACGTATGTACATGGCCTGAAATTCTTGTATTGTGACCACCCTAGTCCACAGTAGCAATTGTTACTTTACAAACACAGGATTCTTTGAACATACAAATGATTAGTATGGATGAAAAATGTCAGGCACTGGGTGCACTTGGATTACTTTCAGGAAATAGTAGGGATCACTGTTTGCACACACTGATCCTCACCTTATGGTTCCTGGGGGCTTAGAAAAGGTGGTCTCCAGTTCCCAGGAAGCAGAACTCCACACAGTCACCACCTCCTGGAAGCCCACAGCCAGTAGGGAGCCGTCAGCCGAAAAGCAGCAACACTCAGGCTTCAAGTGATGATATCTTCCCACAAAGTCACATGACCAGGAGTCATCTTCTGTGGGTTATGAAAATGAGAAGGTTAAGAGAATTAACTTTTACTAGAGTAAATAACTAGCATTGGGGATTACATACACCAAATTGTACCACTACAATACATGTTGGCACATGTTTGTATAACTTATGTTCAAGGTTAAGTACATGCATACAATGTGAGCTGACATTTGATAAAGATGTTATAATTTGTGAAAATGTCCTTGTGTTGTAAATTCCAGTGTATTTATCTGTCTTTGCTCATGCAGTAATGGAAACTGAAGGAAATAGAACTGTCATATCACTGAAAACAAGGATGTGGTGTTGGGTTCTCAGCCTTCTTCTTATATCAACATAAAAATGGCTGAGTTATGTGACCACATTACATGAGGTTTGTGAAACTAGTCTCATGGAGTTTGTATATGGTCAGACTCTTTTTGGCCACAAACCCATCTCAGCATGAATCACAACATGTGCAACCCAGATAATGGAGGGCTTAACACTAGTCAAAGAAGCTGTGGCTGAGCTATGGTACAAGCCTGTATCTCAAGGATCAATTGAGTGGGCACCAATCCTTGAGGAATTATATTTTTCTGTGAACTTGAAACAATTACACTAGAACTGGGCTGGCTTACCATTCATGTCTGACCGTCCTGCCAGTAGCCAAACTTTGAAGCTGCTGTCTTGGCTGGCGGTCACAAGCATGGTGGTCTCTGGCAGAGGGCAGAAGCACATGGCTGTAATCCTGTCCTCGTGGGGGGCCGAGACAGTGGTGTTCAGCACAAAACTAGATAGGAGGTAGGATTGGGAAAGGTTCAAATACATTAAAGTAACACATTAAGGAATAATAGATTCCATATCAAATGTCTGAAACAAAGCTCAGCTGACCCATAAAAAAGTGTAAACACTGAAACAGAGTTTCCAAGTCCGCTTATAATACACAACTTTTTTCTTTTTTCAGCAACTTGAAATAATCACGGGTTGCAGGTTATGGTTTTTTTAAAAGTTTTTCCAAATGTAGTCGCTAGGTAGCAAAATCCCAACCTATATGAGCTGAATAGGCTGTCTGTCAACAATTTTGTATCAGCCAGTTTAAGGACAGTTTGATTTAAGATGATTACTCGATTTACTATTTCATAATTATTACCACTTTGCAAAGACCACTCAGTACCTCAAATAAATGTAAACATAAGTCTTTGAGCAACTGACTAAACATTAAACTGACAGTACTGAAAGCTTTGATCCTCATAATTCATTGGGAAAAATGTTCTTGCAAAATGTACACAGACTAGTGCGTTGTACCCATGATAAAATGGTGGCACGCACACACACTTCTAGAATTATAGACAGGGTACAATGCCCATGAGTATGCCGGTGACACATACAGATGTCTAATTATAGACAGTTCTTTGCCTGTGATGCAGCTGGTGATGACAGTTCTTTACGCTTTTGGAGTCAGTATGTCTCACATCACTAAGAAACCATAATACAATTCATGTTTTGGCATAATGATTCTGGTCCCAGCATCTCCCTGATGCACCCAATGGAGACACTGTCTCGACATCCCAGCAGACAGCAATAAATGCATTCATCCTACGAAAGGAACACAGAGCCAAGGGTGGAGGCCAGGTAGGCAGAGGCAGCAGATTGAAACAGTAAGAATCCTGTGTTGCACTGAGCAATAAAGATTTGAGCAATATCCACTTTAAATAGCCCAGCCTGCTAAGGTGTGCCCTGACTGCACGATATGAGGTGCTTGCGGTCTCCTGGCATTAACCAGCACTGCGCAATTAGCAAGCCATTTTGGTAACACTTTAGAATAAGTGGTCCGTTGTTGATGAATATCTATGCAGGAAGTAATGGGAAGTACTACATTATCACAGAAATTAATACTATTAACTAATATGGAACCAAGATTAACTAAGCAGTAAGTAATAGCAAATTACGTACAAAGGCAGGCTATTGGCAGGTATCCGATTTATTAATACATATATCCTCAAAGAGAACTACTTGTGGACTATGACCAATCAAGAATAACCAATTAATTACAAAATTACTATGTCTAGAAGTGAACAAGTATGTTTTGTAATTAACGTTGTCATAACAGTTCAGAGGCTTGTGGTTCAAATGGGTTATTATTAAACCGGTTTATGAATATTATATCTCTGTGTAGATGTAATTCTATGGGGAAGCAGCAAAAAATGTCCCACAAGTCCATTTTCCAAATCCATTCGACTTGCTTTACACTATACATTAACAAAACATATTTGTCATGAAATCCATGTCATGTTTTCCCTGTACATTTGTACTCTTGTGCACCAAAAATGTTAGGTGTGAAATCAGACATTTGGCACATATTTACAGATGGTAAATCTCTAGTATTGGGGTAACATAATCCCTTGGATGATTACTAGGTGAATTTCACAAAAAATTTCGAGTTGTAGATTTAGTACGCATTTCCATAGCAATCCTATACAGCACTGGCAGTGTTCACTATGTGGTATTTCTCTTCATTCTAAACCAAAAATGTCAGGGAGGACTACATTTAGTAGAAGTGGGCCTGTTGAAGTATCTAAGATTTCTTTAATCATGCTTCTTTCATTCTCATTTGCTGGGGAAAGCGACCTGTGTTATTTAAATCTACAATTAACTTTGCATGTATGGCTATCTTTGCTCGTTGTACACCAACCAATCAGCGTGTAGCTCAACAAAATATTAATGAGCATACCAGAAAACGGAGTGTTCATCCAAGGACCATTTTCCAAGGTTGCATTAGGGCACATAACAGCACCCGTGCCATTTTCATCCCCACCAATGTTACATACCCTAATTGGAGACCTTAAGGAACTAAATAACCGAATAACCTAAAAACCCAGTGAATCATCTCTTTAAGATGCTACATCTCTTATTTCTCCTTTTTCAACAGTAAGTAAATGACAGATATGCTTATGACAATCGACAATTTCTTTTTTCAAAAAAAGATTTACCTACATTACCGTATTTTTCAGAAAATAAGCCACATAATTACAACACGTACCCCACCAGAATGGGAGAATGTGTTTGAGTATTAGCCACACCAGAATATAGGCTGCACTTGATACGGGAACAATGATACCAAGCAATGCACCAGTATAGGTGATAGAATACCGTTGTATAGCACACTTTAGGTGTGGATAGTATGTCCAGAAATAAAGCCATGTTTCATGTATTGTATAAATATTTTAACCATTTCATCTATAGTTAAGGTTTGTTAGCAATGAAATCCAATGAATTTATTTCAATTTGAGTTTCACCAAGATTATGTCTGCATGACAGGCTGTTTGGGGGCGGATCATTCAAAACTATGTACCAAAATGAGAGTAGGTGCATAATGTATGTTTTCTATTGCTCGGGAATCACCTATAAATCACATAGCATTCACAGAAAAGGTCTATCTATCGCTGTTTTGTTGTAAAAACCTGCTATGAGGTAGTGTAAAGCGCACCATCACAAGAAAACTGTAAAGCTGGGTATAAGCTGCAGCTTTAGTTCAGGAAAAAAAAGGTACACAACATACTCTACCTCTTAAAAACGTTTTAAAACCTCCACTATTCCGATTTAGCACATTAATACTACAGGCCAGTGGGTACCACCACACCAATAGTCATCCACATTGGACCTTGGGAGGCGCTACAGGCAAAAAGTATGGCATTTCAACCCCATTGCTCCAATTTAATGTGCAAGGTCATAGGTTCAGGTCCAACCACAGCCATCAATCCTGTCATGTTACTGATGATCTATTTACATGACATGGATCCAGGTACACAACAGAAGCTGTCTAGCTTCACAAGCATACTGGGGATGTTTCATTCTGAGGGGATTACAACACTAGATGAGCCAGAACTAGGTCTAGCTCTTTATTAACTTTAAAAGGTTCTACTTCATCTAGGCAGCCCATAGAATTTCTTGCATCAAGTGTGTAGAAAACATTTGCTGTACATGTATAAGATCCATGCACTTCAAAGCAATATTTCATTTTAAAAGAGAACAATACGGCTGAATTCAAAATCCACGCTGTCTACATGTCAAAAATGCAAATGTACTTTTGACTGATGATTTTTAAAACCTTAAAGGCTTCCAGTACCATGGGCAAAGAGAATTGAGAGGCTGACTTGTAACCTCATGCTTATGGTATAATCTCCATTCAGCCTGTCTCGATCTTCTGTAATGCACATTTGTATATTTTGCCATTTTTCAAAGGAACCTGCATCGCTGCTTGCAGCTATATTTTACAAATCTTTCTAAAATAAAAAATCTAAATCTCATATCAAAACTGCTGCTGTAAAACCATTGCTTTCAGCAAAGCTTTGTTTGTGACGTTGTAAACAAGCCCTCCCATTTCTAAGCCTTTGTCTAAGCCTTTGCCCCCCAAAACAGAATCTGCGTAAATCTTACACATTAGATTAGCCACACAATGCTCTGTCTATTTCTACAGGAATCACAAACAGGAACGTTTGTACATTTTTTCCAATAATATGGAAATGAATCGCCGTTGATTAAACTTTCCATATTCATCCCCAGAAACCAAACACTCGGACAGGCATATGTGATGTCTGCCTATGACAAGATCCCTGTATCCAACACTAAATTATTAATTTGCTTGAAGCTTTTCACCGAGGACAGTTTTAAAACCTGGGACAATTTAAAACTAGATTTGCTATTAAACTGTTGCTGAAAACTGCTGCTGTTCAACCATTGAGATGAGATGCTGCTTGTCTCAATCACAAGCAGGAAGTATGACTTTGTTGCTAACAATCAATGCTAATGTGTTTTGGTAATTATCATGGCACGCACTTGGCAAAGTCAGAATGATACAAGAGATCATGGCTATTTCTGGATGTTATATTGTTTTGAAATAAATGTATCAAAATGAAATGTACCCTGACATTTTGTGGGATGTTTCGCATAACTGGACAACTGAGACTTATTTGGTAATTGGTCTATTATATTTCACATTATTGACATGTTTGTGGTCAAACCAAATACATTTTTGGTGTAGAATAGAGAGAAATACCACAGTGAACACTGTCAGTGCTGTATAGGATTGCTATGGAAATTCGTACTAAATCTACAATTTGAAATTTTAGTGAAATTCACCTAGTAATCATCCAAGGGATTATGTTACCCCAATACTAGAGATTTACGATCTGTAAATATGTGCCAAATGTCTGATTTCACACCTAACATTTATGGTGCACAAGAGTACAAATGTACAGGGAAAACATGACATGGATTTCATGACAAATATCTTTTGTTAATGTATAGTGTAATGCAAGTCGAATGGATTTGGAAAATGGATGTGTGGGACATTTTTTGGTGCCGCATAAAGATGTATTTGCAGATGTACTTGCAGTCAAATCGATATTGCCTGCATAATCATACAGTATGATTCAATTCTGTTTTCCAATAGACTTACATCAAGACATTTTCCAGCTCGCTCTATAGGTGGTGAAGAAGTTGGCAAAGGCTAGTGAATTTGGCAGTTCCAATAGTACCTGCCCTCAAGGAAGTTAAAGTTTGTCAATGAGGGGGAGCCCAGCCCATCTATACACATGAAATGTGCGAGAGTCTGGTAGGACCAGGCTGCCAGAGCCCCCCACACCATTTATCATTCTAGGCAGGTCATTTTAAACTGTCTCCAGTGTTTACCAATTTCTTCAACACCTCACTGGAGACATGCCATGTGGCAGTCTGTCTTAAGTCCTTCACCATCACCATTGTGCCCAAAAAACAAAGACCAACGGGACATAATGATTACAGACCCGTCGCCCTGACCTCTGTAGTATGAAGTCTTTTGAGAGCCTGGTGCTGGCACACCTCAAACACATCACGGACCATCTCCTGGACCCCCTGCAGTTTGCATACAGAGCCAACAAGTCTGTAGATGACAGTCGACATGGCCCTCCATATAACTCTAGCACCTGGACTCAAGCATCCTACGCCAAGATCCTAATTGTGTACTTTAGCTCGGCGTACAACACCATCATCCCCAGTCGGCCTCAGGACAAGATCTACCTGCTGAAAAAACTCCACCTGCAGAAACTTCCTGTCTGAAAGGAATCAGTACATTAAGCTGGGAACATACGTCACAGACTGTCTGTCTTTCAGTACTGGATCCCCCCAGGGTAGCATCCTTTCCCATCTGCTCTTCTACATGTACACCAACAGCTGCACATCCAGTCATCAGTTTCTCAAACTTCAGAAGCTTGAGGACGACACCGCTCCCTCATTGGGCTCTTCTCAGGGGAGGTTGAGTCTGACTACAGGTGGGAAGATGACAACCTGCTGTAGTCAGAACAAGCCATAAGAGCTCAATATTCTTAAAAACTGTGGAGATGGTTGTAGACTTTGGGAACATCAAAGCCCCACAGACTCCCATTACCCTGTGTGACTCCCAAGTTAACTCTGGACTCCTTATGCTTCCTCAGCACTATCCTCTTCCAGGACCTCAAGTGGAAACTGAACATCGGCTCCCTCACCAAGAGAGCATAACAGAAGATTAATTTCCCACAGAAGCTAAAGAAATTAAACTTCCTAAAGACAATGATGACAAAGATAAAAAGGCTAACTCCTCCAACCCTGTGCATTGTGTTCCAGCTACTCCCCTTCGGGCTTAAGGTGTGACCTCTGCTGTTAGCCTCTTCAACAAGGCCAAGGACTCACACCAACATAATACTTGATCTATTATTTATTATCAGTTATTTATTATTTAAGTCTATCCACCACCTACTTAGCACATTACGCATAATGCTGCCCATTTTGCAGCCCTATTTTTATTGTACAGTATATTTAAAAAGTACTGTAGTGGCCACGTACCGTTACAAAGTTGTAATTAGCAGTATCTTAACTGAATTAGTGATTTAAACAATCCAATCTGTAAATTGAAAATATGGCCCAAATTGGAAAACTAAAATAACAAGTTTGCTAGAAGTGATCATTAAGTGTCAGTAACAACGTTGCTGTCTGAAGACTAGGGGGTCATGTAAATGTACTTCAAGTACAGAAGACCAAATTAACTACCGTATACACATAAAATGACATTCCACAGTTACCCAAATAGACTGCATGAATGTGAGTAGGGGAATATACATGGCTCATTAAAGCCCCATCCCTATACTGACAAAAAACCAGAAAGCATCCGATTTGTACAGTGTTAAACAAGAGCAAAGCGATATTATATGAGCATTATGCTCCAAATACAATAACTCTGTAAATAAAAGGTTATATTTTATATTAAATATAACAAATGGCTTTTAAGTCAACAAAATGCATATTTGACAACTTTCATATTTTGTTTGAAAATGCAAGTTCCTGCTCTTCTTCATTAAACTTTCTTCAAGCTTGAGTTTGACAGTGGTTTAAAAAAATAAGGTTTCACATAAGTTTTTCCAGTCTCGCCAAAGGTGATAACTTCGAACTATATTGCTAGACCATAGTTGGCTGCAAAATACAGTGCCACAACAAAAAGAGAAATTGGCATTCCACGAGCTGAGTTGTCTGTGTTACTCAACAGTAGGGCTGCAACAACGAATCAATAAAATTCGATTATTAAAATAGTTGACAACGAATTTCATTACCGATTTGTTGTGTCGCGCGATTATTACAGCTCACAATAAGACGGAGATGTTTGAGTATAAAAAGCGCGGTTGAGCGCGAAGCAGAGCGGAGCAAAATTAAATAAATAGCGGAGCGGAGGTAGAGGAAAGACCATCGGAGAGACCCGTAACATTGTTCTGAAACACATGGCGGAGGCAGAGAAATCAGTACGACCCAAGTCATCCAAGGTGTGGGAGCATTTCATACTAAATCATTCAAAAAAGTGTGTTAAAATATGCAAAAGCGACACGATAACTAAAAAACTGCTTTGAATGACAAAAACCAAGATTCAGGGCTCTAAAGTTTTGAAGACAGACAAGAGTGACATCTCTAACCCCTTTCTTTTTTGATTTGTTGTTGCGTTAAATAGTACCTAGATACAATAGTGCTATTTTCTGACTGGCTATTCTGTAGCCGCTTTCTTTTTCTTGATTGGCTGGTAAGTGGCAGGCTTGACTCCAGGGGAGATGCGCTAGCTTTGCATTGCAATGCAAAGTATCTGAACAAAGGGAGTGAGTGAGTGTAGAGAAGAAATGCTACCGTTCAAAACAAATCCTGTTGAGTTTTCTGATTTGAATTTTTCTTTATAAAAAGAAAGATGTTTTGTTCTGACAGCTCAGGTCCCTTTCAACCAAAATGTACATCTTTTTGTGCACTTAATTAAAAAAACCTATATATTATATATTGTTTTTCGTTTTTTATTACTTTAACAGCTCAGGGATGTTGAAAGAGCAACCTGTTTTTGCACGTTCTGAGGATTTTTTGCACTGTGAATTTGCACTGTCAGTTCTGTTTTTGAATAAAAGGTTGGAAATTAATGTTTGTCCCCCATTTTCGATTTATCGAGTAATCATAAAAATAATCGACAGATGAATTGGTTATCAAAATAATCTTTAGTTGCAGCCCTACTCAACAGTTTGGGCTGCAATATCTTAAACCTATTTATAGGGGAGATCTCTTTATAGCTCACCCATTGTACTTTAAAAAAGGTGAACACACACTTAATTTCTTAGAAAATATATGTATATCAAAGATAGTATCAGTAGTGTAACGGACCATAGTTGGCACACATTTTGTTGTGAGCGGGGAATGTTCAATCTAAATCAATCTGCGATGCTCACTTGGCAAAAGAGCTCATAAGAAAAAGTGCAGTGACAGTGATGGCGGTCTCTTGAAAAGCCTTCCACATGATTCAAGTTGCAATAAATGAAGACCAGATATATTTGTCAAATTTTTGCTAATCACCCCCCCCCCCTCCCTCAAAACTGTGGTTTGGATCGGATCAAGTTTTGCAATTTGTTACACCACTAGTAACTGCTCTATAAAAGTACCTCTGTGTCTGTTCATCATTGGCCCAAAGTTTCAAATTGATCTCCGGCCTAGAGGCTTCTTGTCTTCTCTGCTCCACCGTTGCAAGCCAGTCACCGTAGGCATCAAATGCAGCTTTGACTACTTCAAACTGGTCTAATCCTGCCTCATGAATGTACTCCTGCTGTACAATATCTAACTGTATGGAGAGAAAAAGTGAAGTCACCTATGAAACAAATACATAAAAAGTATCCAAAAAGTAACAGAACAGGGCAAAGAAATTATAGGGAAAGCTTACATTGTACAGCTGCTTGTCTTGCTGGAGAGAATAGAACTGCAGATGTCCCGGTTTACCGTTGAGCACTAAAGCTTTACTCCGTGGATCCATCGCTAGATCTGTCCACACTTTCTCATCTAGGAGTAAAGGAAAACATGAACATTTCCCACTCAATAAATAGCTGGGAGTGTGCTCTAAATACATAAGTTCTGTACAAAATGCATCAGAATACTTTAAATGAAAAGTTTAATCCCTCATAAACCAAAATATCTCACCAGGTATTGTTAGGATATGTACGTAAAGACTCCTGAAGTAAGGCTACTGACCTTTGACCAGACCCTGAATGATGGCAGACACGTTGACACCATTCTGAATGATTGAAATCTCTAAACCACAAAAGGAAAGATAGAAGGCAATTAGTGAACAATGGTGATATTTATGGAATCCATTTCAGATTTCTGTACAGTGTTGTACCCCATGGTCTGGGTGCATACTCAATTCTGTTTGGCTGTAGTGGTGTCCGTTATCAAGTGATAATCTACACCTACTAAATTCCAGTAAACTGTCAGTTTCCTGTCCTAAATAATTCTACTAGCTCCATAGTATGAGCCTGAGTATCAATAAGGAGCCATGGCATCAGGGATGCAATCAAAGCCTCCATTTACATTTTATTGAAAGACTAAAAGGTCAAATTATCCAACAAGTGACTTCATTTTCTTAATTTGCTCTGTCACACACAGCTTATTTTACATTGCATTCACAATTCACCTCCCTAGGCACTCTACCTTAAGCCAGGCTGCGGCCACAGCCAACAGAACACAATCCTTCACACATATATAATTATTTTATTAGGGAAAAATACTGATATTGATTTGGGGACACTGATATAGCTGGTCAGCTAGATAGTCTTCTTATAAAACATACTGTCAAATTATATTTACTGTGTCCATCGTACACAATATTACTGTCAAAAGGAGACAAGAAAGCCGATACGGGCTATATGAGCAGAGCAAACTAAAGATAGAGTTGGCTAAAATTGAAAAACTTTTTCTATTTCAATACACATGAAAACATAAAATGTTTGTGAAAAAATAAATTGGTGAGTGAATATGGCTTGAGCAGGATAATGCCCTTTGAGGTGTACAAAATGATCCAATAATGGAATCCCTGGAAGCTCCGCAGCACATCACAGTTCACACCTGTGCATCGTTGATGATTGGCTGATATTGTCTGTCATTATCCCTTAATGGTAACACGATGACCAGACCATGAATAAATGGCAATCAACTCATGAACAACTGCTTCTATGACTTTTCAAAACTATGATACTGTTCACTGTGCCATGGGTCATTTATTTGCAAGCTCCCTCCTTACTGTTGTCAGAGTGCGAGGTGCAGCAGAGCGTTCCATTTGGTGACACTGCAATGTGCGTAATGGTGGCACCTAGACGAGGCAGAAAGTCCCTCTGGTTCTCCTGTGTGTAGCGCCACTGAACCAGCACAGATTCAGACCCTCCACTAAATAAGTTGGTACCTTAAACAAGTTAAATCAAAACAGACTTAGACCATAAGAGACCATTGCTGTTGATGAATTGCTACCATATTGCAGTATACCAACATAATATGCACAACTGATTGAAAACAAACCAGTAATAACAAACCTTCAGAAGTAAAACAAAGTGAGTTGACAGTATTATGGTGCCAGTGTAAGGTGGAATAAGTGTACTCCTTATTGTGGTTAAAGTTTCTCCTGTGGTAAAACATGTGAAATATGTTACAAAATATGAATCACCGAGAACCATTTTAGATTTGACTAATGATTTCAACAACTTTGTGAAACTCACCACAGGCGAATCTTGCCATCAACATGGCCAGTTGCAATGCAGTCTTCTTTGGGATGACAAGAAATGCAAGTGAAAATGTTCCTTGCACCTTTCTTGCAGCTGGCACTCAAAGAAAACCTGATCAGACAATTAAATGATGTAAGATAAACGGTTTTCAACACTATATTATTTAACAAGTTGTAGATCAGAAGAAGGTGAAGAATGCTCACACCTGTCAAACATTCACTTTGTGACTATAGGCCCAAAGCCATCACAACTGACTTACAAAATGAGTTGAAGAGTTTTCTGTATTCTGAAACTGTAACTTTACATAAAGCATCAGTGTGCCATATCTATCCTTTATATATAACCAACAAATACATAGCGATATTGCCTAATATGGGAATAGAAAACCACACTGCCAAACTGAAAATCATAAACTTGTGAAACAGTGCTATCTCAAGGTTAGGGATGGACACCATTCACATTTCACCCGATACAAATCTCAGTACCCAACAGTACTTTTTGGGTGGTTATTAGCATACCATACATACCAGCGTATGTAATTAACACTTTCTGTAATACAAAAACCAATGAAATTTCAGTTGTACATTGCCAATTTAGATTGACTAAACTAATTTAGATCATTGTTATTTTTCTGGAGCATTCAGCATATACATTTTTCTTTCAACTAGCCATTTCCCTACCTGTCCCAATAAAAATGCTTCAGGACTGATGTAATCTCATTCTTGTCATTTCCCTCTTTCTGTTTCTCTCTACTCTCAACCAGATGAGCTCACACGTATCTCATATCATCTGGTGAAATATAGTCCTGGTAAATTAAACTCCTGTATGTTTTGACTATTATAGGTCAGTATCACAAAGCAAAGCAATCTGAAGAATAAGTTTCATATATTTGTGCCAGTTTTTTTTCTCTCCATTTTTTGTAAATGTATATAGTTATGGTTCAGGTAAACCTGTTACATCTACACTTGCATAACTGTTGCTAGCTTGCTATGAAAATGTTTACAATTTGGCAACTGTCATATTAACCAATTACAACAGTATGTACATGCAGTTAGCCATAAGACGACAATAATTTATTTACTGCTAGCTAGTCACCAGACAGTGTAATTAAGTCATTTATGACTGTACATACAGGTACATCTCAGAAAATCAAAATATAATGAAAAATGCCAATATAATTGGCCATTCACGTCAAAAAGTATGTCATCCATAAATGTATACTTATGGATTACAGACGATAAAACCCCAAAATCAGTGTCTTAGAATATAATTAGAATATTAGATAAGAATTTAAATAATGGTATTTAAAACATAAATGTCAGGCTTCTAAAAAAGTATATTAAATTCTCTGCACTCAATACTGTGTTGGGGCTTCTTCTGCATGAATTACTGCATCAATGTGGCATGGCATACAGGTGATCAACCTGTGGCACTACTTAGGGGTAATGGAAGCCCAGGTTGCTTTGATAGCGGCCTTCAGCTCATCTCCATTGTTGGGTCTGGTGTCTCATCTTCCTCTAGACAACAACCCATAGATTCTCTAAGGCAGAGGTGTCAAACCCTGGTCCTCGAGGGCCACTGTCCAGAAGGTTTTCGATGTTGGGGTCATAATGACCCTTCATTAGAATCAGCTGTGCTGGAGCAGAGAAACATCGACAGCCTTCAGGAGAGCAGCCCTCGAGGACCAGGGTTTGACACCCCTGCTCTACGGGGTTCAGGTCAGGCGAGTTTGCAGGCCAATCAAGCACAGTAACGCCATGGTCATTACACCACCCTTTGGTACCTTTGGCTGTGTGGGTAGGTGCCAAATCCTGCTGGAAAATGAAATCAGCATCTCCAAAAAGCTTATCAGCATAAGGAAACATGGAGTGCTTTAAAATTTCTTAGCAGATGGCCGAGTTGACTGTGGACCAAACACAGTGGACCAACACCAGCAGATGATATGGTAGCCTAAATCAGACGGTGGAAACTTCACACTGTACTTCAAGGAACATTAATTCTGTTCCACTCCACTCTTCCTCCAGACTCTTGGATCTTGATTTCCAAATGATATGCTAAATTTACTTCCATCTGAAAAAAAAGCACAAGTCCAGGTCTTTTTTTCCAGTCCAGGTAAAACGCTTCTAACGTTGTCTGTTGTTCTGAGGTGGCTTGAGACGAGGAATGTGACATTTGCGTCCCATGTCTACGATTCATCTGTGCGTAGTGGCTCTTGATGCGCTGACTCCAGCCTCATTCTACTCCTTGTGAAGCTCCCCCCGATTCTTGAATTCATTTTGTTTGACAATCTGCTTAAGGGTGCGGTGCCTTTTGCTGGTGCACCTTTTCGTCCAACATTTTTCCTTCCACTTAAGGCTCTCTGAATGTTTGGATACAGCACCCTGTGAACAACCAGCTTCTTTAGCTATGACCTTTTGTGACTTACCCTCTTTGTGGAGGGTGTCAATGACTGTCTTCTGGACATCTGTCGAGTCAGCAGTCTTCCCCATGATTGTGTAGCCTACTGACCCAAACTGAGACACCAATTAAAGACTCATTTACAGGTGTTTTAACTTAATTAGCTAATCAGGGTGTGACGCCATGACTTTCTGATATGAAACCTTCACAATATTCAAGTTTTCGGAGACACTGAATTTTGGGTTTTATTGTCTGAAATCCATAATTATCAATATTTCACCAGTTCCTGAAATCATGATATTATAATCTTCTGAGATGTACCTGTGTGTAACAAAGGCCAAATGACACATGAAACACAGAACAACAAAGACACTTGTGTTTTGTACTGCATATTCTCAATCGCGCAATAAATCTTACACGGCAAATAAGTGAGTTAGTAACTGTTGTCTGAACTGTACTCCATTTTCTTTAAGAAATTTTAAGTTGTGGATCACATGCTAGAGTTACTAAGGGTTATGACCTCAAAAAGCTGAGGGAGAAGAAACATGCTCCCAGACTTAGCTGCAAGATAGTTTCACCTACTTCTGTTTTATTTGACATATTACTTACTTGTTAGTCTTCTGCTTTTTAAAGAAATACACTTCAAGTTGAAGACATTTGGCTGAAGCAATGTATTCACCCTGTGAAAAAGGGCAAAGTCAGCTTTTTATTTGTGTATCTGGATGGAACATGGATTTTGAAAAATGTCCAAATAAATGTCCAAATATTAAGGGAAAACGTTTGTTTCACAAAGAACGGTAGAATTTTTTGCTTTTTTTTTTACAGTCGATTCATCCATCATCCTGTATTTCTCAAAAGGTATAGAACGTTAAGGACTTTAATGATTTTAATGGACAGAAAACAAAGCGTACATACCCCTTTACCAAAACAGGTAGCTTCAGGATTGGAAGCAACATTGGTGAGCACTGCAGAGAGTTCTTGTGCCTCTACTTGCTGGTCTCCACAATGAGGGAGATTTACTGCAACCAACTGGGACATCTCTAAAAGTGAAATGAAAATTCTGTTATGAGCTATTGGTATTCCATCGCTCCGTTATTTTTTCTCCAGTAAATGTATCCTGAATGCTATGGTGCTGATACAACGCTAATAGACAATCCCTTATTCTACAGATTATGTTTGTCAAAAACAAATGCTTGAATAATTTTGTATTTTATGGGATTAAATACTCATTTACAACAGAATCACACGTATATACATACGCACACACGTATACATATGCATACACGTATACATACGCACACATGTATACATATGTATGCGCGCGCACGCACACGCACACAGTTTCGCGTGATGGAATAGTGCGATGAAGTAGCTGAACTTTATGACGCACAATTCTGTCCAGAGGGAATTTATGCTTGCCGAAGTGGCAGATAACGATGACGTTGATGTAGCATGCTAGTTTGAGTTGTGGTTCTGTAAGAGGCGGGAAAAGATGCAGGCAAAGCTATTTGTTCTATTGCGCCAATGCTACTAAATATCCAAAACTTAAAGGCAGAGTAAAAACAGTCTTTACAGAGTTTTGTTGGTGGCCATGATGTTGTCCTCCTCCCCTTGATGTTCGGGAAATGTTTGATTTTCCAGCTCGCCTCGTTAGTCGTGAAGGAGTTGGTTAAGGCAAACGCTACAGCTTTTATGTACCCGTAACAGATAGGAAATGTACCCATTTTCTTTTCAGTATCGTACCACTTCTAAAAAGCCAGTGCAGCAGAATGGTATCAGTGCAGGTATACTGTGCAATACTACAAACAAGTAGAGATGGTTATCGTTCAGACATTAACAATATTACTGCTGTTATTGATACTGCCAATCAGGTACTTTACCGCTATTCTTATAAGTACTTATTTATCTCTGTCTGCATCTATCCTAGTAAAATACAACCACACGGTAACGTATCCTAATTTTAGTTCCACTGAAGCCTTCTGTAACCTTTAGAGCAGGGGTCTCCAATCCTGGTCCTCGAGGGCCGCTGCCCTGAAGGTTTTAGATGTTTCCCTGCTCCAGCACACCTGACTCTAATAAAGGGTCTTTATGAAGCATCCACAGAGCTTGGTAATGGCTCATTCATTAGAATCAGGTGTGCTGGAGGAGGGAAACATCTAAAACCTTCAGGACAGCGGCCCTAGAGGACCAGGATTGGAGACCCCTGCTTTAGAGCATCATGGGTGTGAGTAGCAGGTCAGCCTTATGAATGTTATTATAGTTGCTCCAGGAAATAATTTCTATGTTCCTATTGGCACTGTCTAGCAATGACAGCATGAACTGTAGTCTGCTCACTAGGATGTTGCCATAGAAGAATATTAAATGTAGAGAATGGTACGGTTTTGAATCTTACCAGATCCTTTGCTATTCGCCATGGGTATAACAGCAAAAACAACTCCATTGTGATACGCAGAGACATGGAGAGAATAGATTGGATATCCAATGACAAATGTCTGCAAGTAATCAAAATCAAAGGATCTTACATACACATACATTTGTGCAATAATGCAGTGGAACTTATTCAGAAAATGGTTTTCTGACTACCTTGATCAGGATGCCATCAGAAAAGTCCCACAGATTGACAAAGCCATCTTCTGAGCAAGAGTACACCTGCACGATAAGAATGAACAAAAACTTGATTATGATGATACACACTGAAAACGTTGAAACATTAAATGGCCGAAAGTTTGACTTAACAGTCAGACTAACCTGCAGGTGGTTTAAAGGGTTGAGGACGACCCCTGTCACAAGACTGCTGTGACCTTGTAGATCATGGATGCATTCAGCGGTGGATGTACTAAAAACCTTCACCGAGTCTCCAGAAGCACATAATAATAATCTGAGGGGGTCAACAGAACAATTATTTCTTTTGGTTCTTGCAGAAGGTTGTTTTATTTAAAATAATGTTAAGTCCATTTTAAATATACACTGTACATATTGAGAACAATCAAGTTGCAGTCATTTTGATGAAAACCCCATAGAAATACATTGCAATGATAACGTTCTATTGTGAAAAACATTGGGTTTTCCTTTTCCCCCCCAGCATGTCGGCACAACATAGCCACTTCCTGAAATGCTAGGCTATTTGAACAGATGTAATTTTGTATTATTTATCAAAAGACCATTGTGCTTTTTTGAACACATGTCCCATGGCATGCTACTTTTAGGATACTTTTATATGGGGCTTGGTGTCCCCTAATACCATTTGAGAAGTATTCACTGATATTCAGCCTTGGTGCAGAATTACAGACACTACAAACCAGTCCCACAATGAGCTTTCCAAGGATGTGCCATTTCTGTGTCTGTAGCTCTAAATGCTAACAAGGAGGAGAGAGGCGGGTCAAAGTGAAGTGTGGGCTCTGCATTGGCCCAAGTTGAGGAGACAGTCATCAATTAAAAGTTTGCATGGTCTGGCACAGTTTCTTATAGGTGGGACAAATTCCCTGTGCAGGCAAAGCAGAGAAAGGGGATGTAACCTTTTCCCTTTTGAGAAACTTTCCCCTTATGTTGTCATAAGGGGAAAGTTTCTCAACAGTGGAGAAGGATACCCAGGGCTTGGTTTAAACAATCACAATTTCTAGCCACTGGGCACAAGGTAGGCTAAGGGAACCTATGTTAATGTTAAGACCTTGTGAAATAAAATGTTCATGCCATGGGACCTTTAGGTGGCACAATACACCTTCTTGGAGTGAATGGGCGTTCTGAGAAGCATAACTGAACAGGATTCCCACGATCATTAATTTCCTGTGGTAATTTTCTTGTGTAAGCAGATGCAGTCAACAATACAACATGCATCTATTTACAGTTGGCAGCCATTACCCGTTGGACTGATGACTGATGCAAAGACCGTCTCGGCCGATTTGATCCCTAAAAAACTAATTGCGAGGGTACAGATCGACAGTTTCCAGTAGTGGTGTTCGGGGCTTTTCATAATCTAAACTGCCATTTCTTGCCAGTTATAACTAACAAACTTACGAAAAAAAACTATCATGTTGGCAAGAGTTATTGACGTAGAACACTAGCCTAAGCATAGAATTCCAAAAAGCATTTTTGTGCCATCGGTCTTAACACAATAAAGCGGTGGAACGTTTCACAAAATTACCTACATTGACGACCAAAAACTAGATTTGTGAGAAAACTAAGAGGTAACTGAAATCTGACTTCGGATACGTCTGAAATATTTTGGGTTACAGACAAGTAGGAAGTAAACCGGAGCAAAACCGATAAGAACTTTTTCGTCTGTTCATTCTACGTCAAGTCCATATATTCACGTGAGACGATTTGGTCACCATGCATGTAGTCAAGGCAGATGGGTTGCCGACTAAAAGTAACACCAATATTAGAATATTAGCAATAGTAACTTGTAGTTAAATGACCCACCTTCCAGGCATCCATATCAAATTATATGTTTTCAGTACTTTGCCCCTTGCCGTTTCAGGCAAGTGCGAAGTCTGCTAGACACGTCTTAGCGAACCATTAATGTCTAACATTACTGATTAGAAAGCCGGTAAATGCTTTTTTTCCACACACATCTGTATTTCAGCTGTAGGACCTTGGGCAAATTACAATACAAATACAATTACCTGGAGTCATTCGTGATAACTGGCTTTCTGACGTTTATTTTGCTTCCGCCGCGTTGGACCACGCGACATTCTCCGTGTTCCACCATCTTTGTGATATACCTCGTGGAAAAGGCTGGTTACATTTCCGTTTGATTGATTAAACATTTTCAAAATAAAGGTCATGAGACAAATAGTGCTTTATTCAATTATACACACTCGGGCACGGTGTTCGTGATGCAGACGGGGAGTAAAATCCCTGTAAAGGGATTTTCAAGTCTAAACAAATAACAGATGTTAGAAATGTACTGCTTAAATGCATCACAAAGCCTGAACTATGTTGTACCAAAGAGTATAGAAGACAATCTGAATCTAACTGTCCAATTTCTAATCATATGTTGGTAAGTAGGCCTTATCGGTTTTGAGCAACTTCTTTTTGCCTGTATTTGAGCCTTTATTTGATTTTTGGTTAAATAAACAGCCATTTCTGAATTTGTAAAACCTTGTCTAGAGAAGTTGATTACCTTATAATTTATGGCTCAAAATTATGGATAGGGGAAGCAGAAACAAAAGCACTCTACCTGACCGAAATACAATAACTTTGAGAACAAGTAAGTGAAAAGAATCTGAGGTTGATTTAAGTTTTATTGGTAAATGTGGAGGAAGAGCTCTAACCTACGAAGCCCATTAACAACCAAACAATCATTGGGGAATCAATAAAAACATTTGACTGAAAGCCCTTACAGACTTTTTTCATAGCTTCAAAATGTAATTTTTTTCGGGCAATCAGAGGAAGCTGAGGGGCATGGTAGAAAAAGTTAGAAGAGGCTGGGGGGGGGGCAGCGGCATAGCCACCCTTGCACCCCCCTGGATCCAACCCCGTTTGAGTATCCTCCTAGCCTGGCATTCATACCAATTAATCAAAAACATGAGTCTTGTAACAGGCACCCCTCTGTATGCTACAAAGGCTTATAAAATAGAGTTTATATTGTGATCAGCAAACGAGTCAGCAAAGTAACACAAGTTACTGTCTTTTGCCTTGGCACGACCCCTTACAATTATATTATTATAGTAATGTAACTTTGAAAACAGGTGTGAAAAGTGAAGTTTAACAAATATTTTTATGTAGATAAATGTAATTACTAAAACATCAAACTGCCAAATTTGCAGTGTCCTACCTATAATACATCTGGCAGGACAACTAAAGAACTTTCAAGCATTTTTTCTCAGTTCTACACCGGTTAAGTTCTTGGAATTAAGGTCTTTTGCCTTGGTAGGACTAAGGCCACTAACCTCCATCAAACCGGCTACTACAGCCCCGTCAGTCTCCTGCTTCTCTCTCATCTGACAGGGCGGAGCTGCATCCTGTCAATAATCTTCTTGTATCCATCCAGTCAATTAATAGGATGGTATACCAGTACAATACCGTTTTATGAGGAACACCATTAAATTTAGTTTACACTACCATTAACTGAACATAAACAACAACATTTTATAGAGACTTGTTATAGTTTTGAAATACTAGAGGGATATTAATACAAAGAATAGAGATGTTGATATTTATTTCAAATTCACTCTTTCACACTCCTGCTCATTGCATAGTTTCTAACAAAATAGTTAGAGCTAGCTTGCTAGCTATCTTAGTAATAGCAGTCATCATTCAAATGGTTGAATTGACCAAATTCAAATGAAGACCAAATGCCATTTATAGCAACAGAATTTTGAAAATGATTCTTCAGAAATAGTGCGGAATCATCTGCCAGCTGCGTCAATAGTATTTTGCTGTCAAGTAGATACATATCTTTCACAGAACTAGTCCTACCATAGTCAGCCAACAACTGGGTCACTAAAAGGAAGAGAGAGAGAGGGAATTAGGGCACCCTTGCTTTACACCTCTATAACATATCAAATCTAGGAAAGTGCTGACCATTCATTTCATGGAACTGTTACAATGCATATACAGTTTTAGTAGCCATAGAAAAGAAATCAAAACTTCTCAAAGAATTACATTAACTGATGCTCCTCAGTATCAAGGGCCTTGTAAAAATCTAAATAGTCTTATCAATCACATCTGAATCATCTAAATGTACACAACTAGCCTAATATGATTTATAATATGTTTTTTTAATACAATTAAACCAAATTGTGTCTAATCAATAATCGAAGTCAACACCTTCTTGGGTTTTTTAGCCAAAAGGAATGCAAGAATTCTATATTCATTGTTAAGCAAGCAAATTGGTTGCTAATTGTCTATTAGCATTTAGTCTTTGTTTGGCTTGTGTATTAACACAGTCGCCCTATGTTGTTCGTGCATTAAAGATGACACCTGGTATTTCAAATTTAACATCAACTTGTGCTTTAACGTGATTAAACACATCCACACAACAACAAAGCATTTCTAGTTCTTTTCCAGTCCCTTCTTCTTTGCCCTTTCCAAGGTACCATGTCACGCTAGTTCCTCCTGTTGGTCACATTAAGTATTACTATTGATTACACAAATGCCATCACTTTGAAAACATGAGAATTCGGGCATGTCCTGTTGCACCCCCTTTTGTCTCAAGGTGACAAGGTTGGGTGTGGTAGCTAATAATGTTGTGCAGTTTCACCATGGCAAATTTCTAAACTTTTTACAGTTGTGGTCCAGGGGGTGCCATTGACTCCCATGGATCTATAATAATAAAACCAGCAAATATAGCTGCAAGTAGTGATGTGGGTTTCTCGTTAAAATTGCTAAATATTATGAAAAATGTGCATTGCAAAAGGTCAACAGTTAGAAAGCAAGAGCAAATAAATTCATTGGAAAACAACATGCTCAATGGTTATTTGAATTCAAGAGTGTGGGTTTGCAAGTCATCCTCTCTGCTACACATCAATGAATAGCCATTTCATCCTGTACATGTACAATAATATGACTGGGTTGCTGCTATAAAAGAAATTGCTTACTCGGAGTGTTTTAAAAAGATTGTTTGGTGAGCCATAAAGGAATTTCAAATCATGTCTGGCATCAGTGGTGATGTGTCCTGGCTTGGGTTACTGAAATGAATTGGCACAACAGGCAAAGGTTCCACCTGAATAATCCATATACTTCATTGGAGCTAACTCAGTTGTGAATCTGACACTACCATGCGTAGACTACAAGTAGCTAGCTACTGTGGTGAACCTTGTTTGTTTTCCAGTGGTTTACAGTCTTGCTTAACAGATGAACAGAGTGTTGTGATAGGCTAAAATAAACGCTTTGACATCCAGGTAAATCAACGAAACAAAAGCAAATAAATGGGGTGCTAGTTTACCCATTTCAGATTGGTTTCAAACTTGGCAAGATTATACAAATTATTGGGGAGATAGTTTTAGAAATGTTCACTGGAGTTAATAGAATAAAAACGACTGCCTATCCAGAAATGTAATACCACCTACATTCACCGGGGGCCATTGCCTCAAGGCGAGGATCTAATATTGCAGCTCCAGACCTAGTACAGAAAGAAAATTAAAAGTACGTAGGACGGTGGAGCCAGGCTACCATAGTTATGGATGAAGACACAAATGCATCTTTTCACTCACACCAACTTGTCTGTAGGCATACGTCTCTAAATAAATATTAATAGCATGACATGAACAGTTCATCACTCACTTCGTTAGACATTGGTGCTGCTGCGTTCTTGCTTCCACATTGCTAGCTAGCTTTTAAAACTCAGCACTTTACGATATTGTAACGGTAATCAGAATAGTTTTTTATTCGCCATGTACATTTGCACAAACACTGAATTTAGTGAAGCAGGATGTTGCAAACAATAAACATATAAGGATCTTGAATTAAGAAGTAGATTCGTACAATAAACTAACAATAAAAAAAACTATTTTTAGGAAAAGTAAGACTATAGAATAAGAATATGAATGAACAAGTATGAGTGAGAACTATGCAAACAGTGGTACAAATTAGGTCAAGGTGGCATGTGCAGAGTGCAAGTAGGATTGAATGGCCGGTTGATAGAAGTGTTAGATGTCAATAGGAGTCCTTGGCTTTGTTAAGAGGGCAGTAGCAGATGGAAATAAACTGTTCTTATGGCGATTTTGGTCCTGATGGACTGTAGCCTTTGGCCAGATGGGAGCAGCTGGATCAGTCAGTGTCCAGGGTGGGAGGAGTCAGCCACAATCTTCCTCACTCACCTCAGGGTCCTCGAGGTCTGCAGGTCCTTGAGGGTAGGCAGCTTACAGCCTATCTCCTTCTCAGAGGTGCGGATGATAAGCTGCAGTCTCCTCTTGTCCTTGGCAGTGGCAGCAGCGTACCAGATGTTAATAAAGGACGTGAGGATGGGCTGTGATGTTGATAGCTGTGTAGAAGTGTGTAGAACAATAACATAGTGCCAGTGTCATTGTCATTGTCTTTGGCAGGTTGAATTTCTTCAGCTGCCGCAGGAAGTACATCCTCTGTTGTGCTTTCTTGATGAGGGAGAGGATGTTAAGTTCCCACTTAAGGTCCTGGGTGAGGATAGTGCCCAGGAAGCAGAAAGACTCCACAGTGCTCCACAATCATCTCAACTGTCTTAGGAGTGTTTAGCTCAAAGTTGTTCTGGCTACTCCAGGTCACCAGGTTGTCAGCTTCCCACCTGTAGTCAGACTCATCCCCACCAGAGATGAGCCCAATGACGGTGGTGTCGCCTGCAAACTTCAGGAATTTGATGGACGGATGACTGGTGGTAAAGCTGTTGGTGTACTGGGAGAAGAGCAGGGATGCAGGGACGCAGCCTTGAGGGGATTTGGTGCTGATGGACAGGGAGTCAGAGACTTGTGTTCCCAACACACGCTGCTCCCTGTCAGTCAGGAATTCTGTGATCCACCTGCAGGTGAAGTCATGCACGTTCAGCTGGGAGAGCTTGTCCTGAAGAAAAGCCAGGGTGATGGTGATGAAGGCAGTGCTGAAGTCCACAAGCAGGATCCCTAACATAGGATTCCAGGGGTCCAGATGCTGGAGGGTGGAAGGCCATGGTAACTGGGTAATCCACAGACCTGTTGGCTCTTTTGGCAAACTGCTGGGAGTCCAGGAGAGGGTCCATAATGTCTAAGGTGTGCCAGCACCAGCCGCGAAAAGGACTTTTTTACTACAGAGGTCAGGGCGATGGGTCTGTAGTCATTAAGTGTTCTGGTCTTGGCTTTTTGGGCACAGTGATGATGGTGGAGGACTTAAGACAGGCTGGCACATGGGATGTCAGGCGGGAGGTGTTAACATGTTGGTGAACACTGGAGACAGCTGGTCAGCACAGTGCGTAAGCGTGGCAGGGGAGGCAGCGTCCGGCCCAGTTGCTTTGCTGGGTTTCTGGGTTCCTCTTTACCAGTCTGTTGACTTCACTCTCCTGAATGGAGTCGTCACTTTGTTGATGGGGGTGGTTGGGTACTCAAGTGGCATGAGGAATGTTCTAGGACTGTCCAATTGTCTTTCAAATCTGCAGTAGAACTCGTTCAGGTCATTGGCCAAGCGGGAGTTGTTAGTGGTGTGGGGGGCTCTAAGATTGTAGTTGGTGATCTGCCTGAGCAGATTGTTGGCAGAGCTAGAGTTTAAGTTTCTCTGAGTTCAGTTGTTTAGCCGCTGTCACGCCCTTGCTAAACCTGTTCTTCACCTCCTTGACTCTATCTCTGTCCCCACTCCTAAACGCTTCCTCTTTCTCCAACCTCAACCGTCTTGAGTTTAGCTATAAACCAGGCTTTGTCGTTGATGAAGCCTACCCTGTGTGTTGGAAAACAGTAGTCCTCACAGAAGCTGATGTACAACGTCACAGCCTCTATGAGCTAACACAGTCAGTACAGCCTAAGCATGTCTTGAGATCCTCCATGGCCTTACTGGTCCACTGTTTAGATAAATTGTAAACAGCAGGTTTACAGAGTTTCAGTTTCTGAATGCTTGGGGGACAGTGTGGTAGGCCTTATTGACTGCAGTGCAGCAGTTATCTAAGGCGGTTCCCTTCTCTGGTAAGGCATGTGATGAAATGTCTGTATTTGGGGAGATTGTGGCTGAGATGACCTCTGTTAAAGTCACCGACAACGATAACCAGGGAGTCCGAATTTGATTGGTCCACCCTCAGGATCTGGTCGACAAGCATGCGTTAGGCCACTTTGAATTGAGGAACGGGTGGCAGGTAAACTCACACTAGAATGAGAGACGCCAACTTGTGAGGCGGGTAGAAAGGTTTACAGTGAATAAAAATGAACCGGATCCACAGAACAATATTTCACGCACTAGCATCCTTAGACTAAGGAAACTTACTTGTTCTCATTATTTCCCATGCCGGAGATTCAAGCAAGCAGACTTTAATTTTGGAAAACCATACGCTTACTGAGCAGAATCACACATTCATTTTGTGCGGTTTACTAGAGACATCTCAAAGTTTGAGACGACATTCACGCCTGTGAATGGCAACGTGTAACATCCATACCACGCGTCAATTGCATGTGATAGTCCATGTACAAGTGTAAATAGTAACATGGTCAAGGTGAAAAAGACGCAGACTTTTCTGCAAGTTGGCGTTTTTTGCACGTGGTTGAGATGGGGATGTGTGCATGGTTGGCGTTATTTACAGGTACTTGACACATGGAGATGACTTAATACTTGCCCACTGGGCCAGCCATACATATGCATTGTTGCAGATGTCCTTCTAGCAGGAAGGTCCTAAGTTGTGCAAACTTGACTTTTTGGCAGAAAAACGTAATCAAGGTCTAAACCGTGCAACAGAACGTAAATCCCAATACAAGCAACACAAATGAGACCAAGACAAACATTTTGATACCAGCATGGTCTATGTAGTCCAAATATTGAGGGATCCTTAGGAGTGGGAAAATAATAATAATATAAAACTCAACTAGAGAGCATATAATTTCTGTGGAAACTGTGAGGGTGTGCTTGCTCGCCGTAGGCAAGCACAGCCCAATCAATGGGGACACCCTCTGTAAAGAGCAGGCTTGCTGTGTCTACAGTATAAGTCAGTGGGTAGGCCTACAAACTAATCAATAAGCAGATCTTTTTCTCTTTTTTTAAACAGACACCCTCTTAACATATCAAATCAATTTTGTTGACAATTATTTTTATAAATAGCCAACTAATAATCAATGTAGCCTAACATTTTTTAACATGATTTTTGTGTGGGGAAAGGATAAACTAAAGGATGGATTAGGTTCGTTTTGCAATTGTACTGTGCTACTGTTAACAATTATGTAGCTATGATAATTATGCTGTGATCATTTAGATTGAGATATAGGCCTATATGTCTGATGCCTCAACACGTATTTGCTAAGTAGGTTTGTATCATTCTGAAGTATTTGTTTTATGCATTAGGCTAAATGGTGTAGCCTGTGTATTCAAGTTGACTGTGTATAAATGTAGTCTTCATATTGAACCATGGGAAATGAGAATGTCCGTGGTAAATCATCGTTTTAGCGTCAGTGTCATAGGAACTCTTGGCACTGGCCTTATGGAACCGAATGTACTAGAAATTAGTCTGACCAATTTATGGAACTGCTACACGCATGTGTAAACGGTAGTCTATAGATTGGGCATTTATTTTGGCACGGGACCCCTACCAACAGCCATGACTGAGCCTATTTAACAATCCCAATGAAATTAATAACCTACTCTCCGAGACTAGGCAACTCGTTACTCCAGAGACATACAAAAAATCGTAACAAATTAAAGAATCGTTCGCGAACGACACTTGATAATTGACTAGCTGGTGATCAGAGACCTCCGTTAGCTTCCAAAGCCCTCCATTAGTCTCACATACAACACTGGTCTGTAACATACCATCTGGTGCACAGGGCCATCCGACCATAAAGCAAACTAATCCTGAACTGGCTGCTTTGTTCACGGACCACGCCAACAGTAAATAGCAATTGTTCATTTGCAAGGCATTTAGTCTGTAACAAACATCTGTTAGCAGTGAGACCAGTAAAGATCGTCGTAGGAGCAAGTCAGTAGGCAATGTTTGAAAATACAGTTGCTATTTGTATTGTAGCCTATTTTATGATAATGTGAATAATGATAAACAACAAATTGGTCAATAAGGATTACATCATTATGGATGTCTTTATAATGTGGATTTGTTTGTTCTATGATTCTTTAGTTCTGGGCATTTCATGAGAATCCACTCGCACAGCGGCTGACGTTTAGGACCCAGAAGAAAACTATTGTGAATTGGCCTATCACATGACTTCTGAGTGGCGAAGTTGCTTTTCACGTTGTTTCTTTCATACTTACATTGAACGTCAATGGGCAATAGACACCGACGTGAGGATTTTAAAACAAAAAAATTGACACTTTTACTTAAGTACATTAGTGTAATGGCAAGTTGAATCATCTGGAAATCAACAGACGTAGTGAGTAGACATGACGGCGCATATAGTTATCTCCGTTATATTGGGGTTTACTTTTCTAGCAGCAAATCGAAACTTGGTAAGTAGCACGCAACTAATCAAATTGTATGGAAAGCCGACAGTGCTGATACGTCAAACGGAACGTTCGTGTACAGACGTAAAAAATGAACGGACAGACCAAAGACTTATGTACAGTAGACACAGCGAACCTGCTATTCAAAGATGGCGTCCCCATTAATTTCTATGAATAGTGGTCTGACGGACTTCAGCCAAGCAAGAGCACTTAACGGGCTGTGCCATCCTTCCAGTTCCGGCTAGTCTGGTCTTGCGCAGAACAGTGGTTTGAGTTCCCAGCTCCGAAACTCGTTAATGCTATACATGTCATCATGTGCTACATCTGGTTAGGAGCCTGTGTGCTGAGGCATTTACAGTCTGGTGAGAAAACTTGCAGAATGGGGTAAATGTCCGATAAAGAATCGGATACATAATGTCAACTTGACGAGAATCAATGCAATTGCTGTGTAATATTTATTTATCTCAGTCTTTAGCAATTGAAGCCTATTCTAGATGGATGCAATATTTATTTCATTACATGACTCAGACTCACCACATATACCTAGTTCTTTTTGCTTCCTGTTTTTAGTATGGCTTCATTAGTAGCCTATTGAACGTAGTCCTATGGTGATCATGTGGGCTCCTACATAGCTATTATTAAGTATTAGAGACAGTCCATGGTAGTGGTGGCTGGTGCATTTATCTGCAGGGGGGGGTATGTCCACTTGTGCTCCAAGATCATAGCCCTGCTAGGGGGGTCCGAGGGTATGCCCGCCCGGTAGGTTAAAATGCTATCTCAACACCAGGAAGTGGTATTTTGGTGCATTCCCAAATGTATTTTCTCACAAAATTGTTGTGCTGAAATTGCACATACACTGGGTGGAAATTATAGTGTGTCTGACCACACTCCTCATGTCAAACGTTACTGGAATATTATACAATGTAAACTTTTTGTGAAAAGGGCTTCGTCTACTTGGAGGTTTAAACTGTAAATTATGTATAATTCTAAACAACAGTGCATGTGTCTATCTAATTGAGAATTAAATCTGACAACACAAAACCATGAAGGAGGCTGGGAAAGCAAAAAAAAACATTTATTTCTCCACAAGCAGTTAGGCTAGCCAACTCTTCTTGCTTTAGCAGGTCTTTTTAAAACAACCTACTGTATTTTCTTCCCGTGATTCAACTGTTGCTGAATGAACAAATCAGCTTGATAAGGTCCAAGCTACTTGACTCTGAGCTTTTCTTGAGCATTTCTCTTTTAGGCCGTATCTTGCAGTGATTTAACTGAATTTGGGGTTTCCGTATTTGAACTAGCTAGCATTAAGACAATAGATCGATAGCTACAAGTTAAGTTCTGAGAGAACACCATGTCAACGTAAACAACTTCTTAACTGTGTTGAGTGATGTGATTGGATGTGACAGACATATAGGGCCCTATCATAATGTATCAGCTGTCTGCGCCCCAACAAGGTCCTATGTTTTCAATTGAGAGGAACGAACTGTGCATGTACAACTTACAATGACAGTCAATGTAGCTCCTTGGGCACAAGTAACTTGCGCCCTTCCGGAAAAACATAGCCTATCAGTAATTTTAGCCAATGTAAATTTTGTTTTAAACATTTTATTATGGATTCAACACTGTATTCACTATATTGTATTGACTTGACTCATTCAACACATGTATTTTCTGATTAGATCTTATGAAATTAAGTGTCACTCTGTTTTGCTCCACTAATTTATAACTCTGTTCAAAAATGCTCTAACTAAGACAGGTCTATATCCTCTATAGGTTCCCATCCCTATCCAGGGAATGAATTCACCCTGTAAAATTTAATTTAGTCTCAATAACATAAAAAATATTTTGTGCATTCCATGTGTTGGATATTACTCGTATATTGCCAGGGGTATTACCTGTATTTTATTTATTGAATAAGGCTACTCTATGTACTGTCCAGCTGTCTTCAATCATGTGTATTCCTAACTTGTTTTATTGTAATATTATGTTGCTTGCTGTTGTGCCACAATTTATCCTTGGGTATACCCATCACATTGACCAGAGTATCTGTCTTCAACATTTTTGCTCTCCACTTCTATCTCCTGGGCACCATAGCAATCTTGAATGTATTACTGTTTATAATGTGAATTTGATATGGTATACCAATTTAATTATTTTCTCAGTAAGTAACCAATTTTATAAACATGTCAATTTTTGATGTCTGCACACATTCGTTTTTGACGTCTGTACACGAACGGTCACAGACATTTTGCCATAATCGGCAGGGACAGACATAAAAAATGGTTGTGTCAAATTTGACGTCTGTACAAAACGTTTTGTCGCTTTTGGCCTTCTGTAGAATTGCTTGAATTCATGACTGTATATCCTCTACAACACATTATATTTTGGTTGGAGTATCTATCCTAATTGTAGTGTATCTTATTCATATGTAAAAAGATGTTTCATGACTCATCATTTTATATTTGATAACCATAAATAACTTACTAAAATAAATTGCATAAAACGTTGAGATCAGTGTCTGGCATATAAATGCAAAGTTAAGATCTGGCAATTATATATTTAAATTTATGCTATAATTTAGGTATTTTCTGAGTATTTTCACCCTCTAACCGTTCATAAAGAGTCAATAAGACAACTTCATTACAGGCTACAGGAGCACCTAGCTTCTCCATAGACTACAACAGGAATTGCTTCCTGAAAGACGGAAGGCCGTTCCAGTATATTTCAGGAAGTATTCACTACTCCAGAATTCCTCGCTACTACTGGAAGGACAGGCTTCTCAAGATGTACATGGCTGGACTCAATACAGTACAGATGTGTGTACTGAGCAGAATAGTATTTTACAAGTATTTTACTAATAGAAACACGGAATCATGCTGTAAAGTCACAATCTTGCAATGTTGTATGAAGTAATGTCTAGCATGAAGTGCAGGGCACACTAGAATTTTTCCAATCCCTCCCCACATCCCCAAAGTTAAAGGCATATGCAGTGACCCGACGGAGTTATTTGTAAATAAATAATATATACATTATGTTTTTGTTTACAGATATGTTCCATGGAATTTCCATGAGTCTGTGGAGGGGGTGTACAACTTTGCAGGAGATAGAGATCTGGAGCATTTCCTGGATGTGGCCAATCAGACAGGCCTCCTGGTGATTCTTCGCCCCGGGCCATATATCTGTGCCGAGTGGGAGATGGTGAGCACACCTCCACTGACCTCTCTACAGTTGTTCAGTCAACATGACTGAACAGTCACATAGTGTAGCCTAAACGCTGGAAGTTTTCTCACAACAATGGAGATGAGGGCTGAAGGAAAAGGAGGGAAAAAACCAGGGGGTGGGGTTGGGTCATGCTCCATTCACAGACTTTGTCTATCCCTCCCTACGACATCTCTGCACCGAACTTGCAGACATGTCAGTTCACATGGTGTTACCTGAATTACATTGGCAGGCAATAAGAGGCGATGGGAAACTTTGCTATTCATGTGGTTAAGTGGGTGGTGGGGTCCAGAACTCCCATAAGAGTTCAGGGACCCCCTCCCACACACACATAAAATGGACCTTTTGACACAATTTGAACACTGCTAACAGAAAGTGGAAGTAGCCACTGATGAACCCTTCAGCCAGCACCTGTTAATTGTGTTCTCCTCACCTTCTAGGGTGGACTACCTGCATGGCTGCTCCAAAAACCCAATATCATCCTTCGCTCAGCAGATAAAGGTTCCTCTCCCGTTTATAGACAAGACAACTTGGCCACCAGCTACTGTACGTTCCAAATCAGCGTCTGATCATGCTTTCCTCATATTGTTGCAGATTACCTGCAGGCTGTGAGCATGTGGCTGTCTGTGCTGCTTCCCAAGATGAAGCCGTGGCTCTACAGTAATGGAGGGAATGTCATTAGTGTGCAGGTACTGTATGGGTCACCGACAAGGCCAGCTGGTTTTTGAAGACAGTGATATAATAATAAGAATGTGAAACATGGCTTCTTAATTCTTTGTCAGCCATTCACAACAGTCTCTAGGACATACAGGAACTTTGTCGTCTTCATTTTTAGTCATCATTCATTTGCTCAAATGTTTTAAATATGTAATGATACAAAAATGTAAAAACACAGTTTTACACAAACATTTATTTGTATCCTGACTGTGACCCAGGTAGAGAATGAGTATGGCAGCTACTATGCATGTGACTACAACTATATGCGCCACCTGCTAACTTTGTTCCGGCTCTTCCTGGGAGAAAACACGGTTTTATTCACAACTGATGGAAACACTGATCGAGAGATGACGTGTGGGACACTGGAGGGACTGTATGCCACCATAGATTTCGGCACAGGTGGGATAGTAAACCATCCCTTTTGGAACTGTGATGAATGTGATGCAAATATTCATAAGACTAAAATTCGAATCTACCTTTTCCCACTCTACTCAGACACTAATATACTAACTGCCTTCAAACGACAAAGGAGATTCGAGCCCAGGGGCCCTCTGGTGAGTCTTGGCTATTAACTAGTAATGTATGTTTTATCTCTCTAATAATGACAGAAATCTGTGTGTGTGTAGCGTACAAATTAGAATGGTTTTGGTTTGCCATGCGCAACTAGACTACAGGACACTTTTCAAAGTTCATAGTCTGCATACATCCTCCTTAGAAACCCAACAGAGTGCAATGCCAAGATAAATGTTGTTTGGATAAGCATTTCAACGTAAATAAAAAATAAGGAAAAAATAGTTGTGCTGCTTGGCTAGCACATCCCCTTCACTGTATTGGCCCTCTTGTCTGCTGTGAGTGTCCTAGAAAAATGTGGACTCGAGAACCGGGCACTGTACAAAGTTAATATCCTTAAATCCATAAATCACAATATATGATTTTTTTTACTATTTATTTGTATGATACAGCTGCAAATAAGTATTTGAACACCTGTCTATCAGCTAGAATTCTGAGCCTCAAAGACCTGTGAGTCTACCTTTTAAAATGTCCACCTCCACTCCATTTATTATCCTACATTAGATGCACCAGTTGAAGTCGGTAGGTGCATAAAGACACCTGAGACAAAATTGTCCACCAGGCTGGAAAGGGCTACAGGGAAATTGCCAAGCAGCTTGGTGAAAAAAGGTCCACTTTTGGAGCAATCATTAGAAAATGGAAGAAGCTAAACATGACTGTCAGTCTCCCTCGGACTGGGGCCCCATGCAAGATCTCACCTTGTGGGGTCTCAATGATCCTAAGAAAGGTGAGAAATCAGCCTAGAATTACACGGGAGGAGCTGGTCAATGACCTGAAAAGAGCTGGGACCACCGTTTACAAGGTTACTGTTGTTAATGCACTAAGACGTCATGGTTTGAAATCATGCATGGCACGGAAGGTTCCCCTTCTTAAACCAGCACATGTCCAGACCCGTCTTAAGTTTGCCACTGACCATTTGGATGATCCAGAAGAGTCATGGGAGAAAGTTCTGTTGTCAGATGAGACCAAAATAGAACTTTTTGGTCATAATTCCACTAAACGTGTTTGGAGGAAGACGAATGATGAGTACCATCCCAAGAACACTGTCATCCCTACTGTGAAGCATGGGGTGGTAGCATCATGCTTTGGGGGTGTTTTTTCTGCGCATGGGACAGGGCGGCTGCACTGTATCAAGGAGAGGATGACCGGGGCCATGTATTGCAAGATTTTGGGGAACAACCTCCTTCCCTCAGTTACGGCATTGAAGATGGGTCGAGGCTGGGTCTTCCAACATGACAATGACCAGAAGCACACAGCCAGGATAACCAAGGAGTAGCTCTGCAAGAAGCATATCAAGGTTCTGGTGTGGCCTAGCCAGTCTCCAGACCTAAACCCAATAGAGAATCTTTGGAGGGAGCTCAAACTCCATGTTTCTCAGCGACAGGCCAGAAATCTTACTGATCTAGAGAAGATCTGTGTGGAGGAGGGGGCCAAAATCCCTCCTGCAGTGTGTGCAAACCTGTTGGAAAAACTACACGTTAATTGCAAACAAAGGAAAAATAATAAGGAATATATATGAGAGCAAACATTGGTTTGTGCTCGCCAAATGTAAGCACACCTTAATAAGAATAAGAATGGGAAAGGGTAGAAACCACTAAGGTTGCTTCGCTGCTTGGCCACCAGTAATACCATATACAACAGTAGGTTTCCTCCTGACATAGATATCCTAATAACAAAACGAACAATAACAACAGGTTTCGTCCTCAAGGAGGAATCATAATAGACCTCCTAAAGTCAATACAGCCTTTATTGATGAGTTTTCAGAGTTTTTGTCCAATCAAGTGTCTCACTGTGACAGGCTGTTGGTCTTGGGGGACTTCAACATTCATGTCTGCTGCCCATTGAAACCTATGGTTAAAAGTTTTATGGACTTTGTTTATATTTTATTGACTCACTCAGTTTTGTACAGCCGGTCTCTAGCCCTACACACATTTTAGGCCACACACTAGATCTTGTTTTGACATGTGGTTTTTCTGTGCACATCTGTAAAGTATTTGATGCTGCCATTTCTGATAATTTCCCTGTAGTGTTTGAGCCTGCTATTCCATATGAACATTATTCCAAGCTCACTTCAAATTCTACTGTCTCTTTATCAACCTGTATGGATACTGAACAACTGGTTGAAATCTTCAACTCTGTCTGTTGTACTGCTTTGAATACAGTTGCTCCACTTAAATGTAAAAAGAGTAAGGCTAGATCTAGTCCTCAGCCCTGGTTAAACGCATCTACTTGCACCCTCATACAAGAGTGCAGAAGGGCTGAGCGCAGGTGGAAAAAGGATGGGCTCCAAGTCTCCTACCGAATTTTTAAAGAATGTTTAGTTGCCTATCAAAAACCTGTTTATGACGCAAAATCAAATTATTTCTCAATCATGATTGCAAAAAGTGCAAATACGCCAAAGGTACTCTTTAAAACCATACATTTTTCGTTCAGAAAATACAGGATATTAGATCACACCTGCCTCCACCTGACATAGACCACTCTCAATTGGTCCTCCCATCCACTAGTTTTACAAACTTTCAACCAGTCTCTTTATCCCAATTACTCACAATAATTCCTCAGATTAAATTTACATTCTGTCAATCAGATGTTTTGCCTGGTCATCTGTTTAGAGAGGTTTTAGATACAAGCAGACCCACCCTCTTAACTGTAATAAACAGCTCCTTCATAAATGGGGTATTTCCGGAAAGTTTTAAACATGCTGTCGTACAGCCTCTATTGAAAGGACCTCAACTTGACCCTACCGTGCATAACAACTATAGGCCTATCTCCAAACTTTGCTTCATTTCAAAGATTTTGGAAAAAGTTGCACTTTTATAGTTTACTTCATATCTGGATACTTTTAATTTTCTATACCCATTTCAATCTGGTTTTAGAGCATTGCATAGTACCGAATCAGCATTGCTGAAGTTCACAAATGACATTTTGCTGTCTATTGATTCAGGGTCTTCTGCTATCCTGATTCTTTTAGATTTGAGTGCCGCATTTGACACTATTGATCACGACATTCTTTTGAAACGTCTTCAGTGTGTTGGCGTCCAGGCGTCCTGGCATTTTTGACCCTCTTTTATTCTCTCTCTACATCATCTCTTCTCATGCCTCAATGAAGTCAAGTCCTGGATAACAAATAACGCACTGAAACTGAATGAAAATAAAACCGAAGTACTTCTACTGGGTCCAGCTGCTACCAACGACTCTATCAAAACATAGTTAGGTTCTTTAAGTAACAGCCTGCACAATTTTGAGAAAAATCTTGGTGTCTATTTTGACCCTCTTTTCCAATTTAACAAGCACATATATGCAGTTGTAAAAAGTAACTTTTTTCATCTTAGATCCATAGCAAAAGTGAAACAGTTTCTTTCTAGGAAAGACCTTGAAATTGTGATCAATGCACTTATTTCCTCTCGATTGGACTATTGCAACTCTCTTTATGTAGGCCTACCTCAGTCTACACTGTCTCAGTTACAGATGGTTCAAAACTCGGCAGCCAGATTGCTGACAGGAACTAGAAAAGGGGACCATATCTCCCCTGTCCTTGCCTCATTACATTGGCTACCCATAAAATTTAGAGTCGACTTTAAGATTCTTCTTTTTGCATATAAAGCTTTGCACAACTTGGCCCTGGATTATATTTCCAAACTTATTAAACCCTACAGAGCTGTTAGGTCATTAAGATCCTGTGATCAGTTACTTTTATCTGTCCGTCGCTCTAGATGCAAATCAAAAGGTGATCGTGCTTTCTCTGTAGCTGCCCCAAAGCTTTGGAATAGTCTACCTTTGGGTATCAGGGCCTCACCTTCACTGGATGTTTTTAACACCAGTCTAAAGACTTATTTTTACTCTTTAGCTTTCGAATGATGTTATTATTAGTATTTTCTTTTCATTTTTATTTGTTGGTGTTCCATTTTATGTATATACAGTTTGATTGTTTTTGACACTTGACTTTCAACTCCCTTGTCTTTTCTCTCTTATATTCTCTACTCCTTTTAACTCTATTTTTAACTTCTGATTTACTGTAAAGCACTTTGAATCAACTAAAGTTGTGTTAAATTTGTGCTATATAAATCAAATTTGACTTGACTAAGAATAATAGGTTTCCACCTATTGGAGGAAATCCATAGTATTTGTAATTCAGTCAATTTTTACAGAGTGAAATTGAAAATGGTTCTTCAGAATGATGCAATCCTGTTGAACTAAACAGATCATCAAAATTATGACAGTCCAAAAGACTGGCTGGATTTGAACCTAAACCTTGTGCTCGGCAGGACACCACCCCAGCACATTGAGCGATTCTCAGTGTTGGGGAAATATTATAGTCAGTTACTGTATAAAAAAGGAAGCAGTTTCTCCTGTGGCACACATTGTTACATTCTGCCAAAGTTTAAACGGCTGTAATTCAGTGACCTTTTTACATATCAAGGTTAAATTGTGTATGGTACTTCAGAATTATGACATCTTAAAGCCAATAAGGCCAATAAGCCAATAAAAACCATCATCCAGAATTATATTTGAGTTATTGACACAAGGAAGTTGTGGCAATGTGGACATTTACATAGTGTAACCTTCCGGAACGAGACTTGGAGGGTTTGGGTCAAAACAAGTCACTAGGCAGAGTTTCAATGCAACCAAACGTAACTTTTATTCTTCATAAATGGTGGGAGAGGGAGTAGGAGAAAATTGGAACACAGGTTTGCCTTCTTAGGTAGCTCCTTGTTTCATAAAGGTTATATCTTCTTCAGGCTACTCACATCTTCCTTTGGATCTCTTTCCTTCTTAGGTTGTTGGTGAGTCCAACTGCTCACCTCCGCCGTTCTCCTCCCTGTGGCTTCTTACCTCTCTTTTATGTAGCTTGCTAATTGGCCTAACGATCTGCAGCTGAGGCTCCCTTTTGTCTTCCTCTGGAGGCGCTCTCCGTGGTGCTGCAGGTGCTTGCGCTGTGCTGCGAGGGCCCATGTTTCCTTCTGGCTACCACAATACATACACATTTTACAGCCATTTTGCATTGCATTTCTTGTTCCACGCCACCCTATAGAGAGACGTGTATTTAGTGAGTGACCTGTTAAAAACTCAACAAGCAGTCAGGTTTGAACTAAATAAAAAGGGCTGCAGGTATGTGTTCCTGTACTTTGAAATAATGGAGGCAAATATGTTTAACACATGTCTTCTGGTCTTCCTGGATAGCCTATGGGAAGCTCTTTTCAACATGCCTGGAGAGAAGTGCAGCATTGTTATGTTGTTGTTTGGAAAAATGTATGATTCCACCATTTTTTTCTCATCTGGTACTAGTTCATGAATAACCCATGATTCACAAATGTGTTCCCCCCATCATTCTCGCCTTTCCTTAATCTGATAGAGGAGTTCTTCTCAGAATGGCATTGGAAGGTCTATGACAGAAATTTCTATGTACAAATCAGCCTTTGCCATGGAAGAAACTTGCAGGGCCATTGCTCTGGAATCTTGTCAGGGATGGTCAAGGCATTCAAAGGCAATCCCCTCCCCGTTTGGCTAGAGAAAACATTGCCTGTGATGTGGAAGAGAATCTCTGGCCTGAGTCTGGTCAGAGACAGGATGCTGACCCAGAATAAAAGTAGCGTACTCAAGCCCTGTTACAGGAGTGAAAATGCTTATTTCCTTGTTTTCTCAGCTTTTGTTCCACAAATTCCAGTTTAAAGTAATAGATTTGTGTTGTTGAATAACAGTTTCCCACTACTCTTTACTGTATACTTTGACCACTACAGTAACAAGAGGTCACAATGCACTTGCTGTATAATGTAAATAGAAAACAAACATTCATCATGTCAAACTCATGAGGTGTAACATTCAAAACTCAGGGACGGTCAATGGTAGTAATAGTAGTAATAGTCAATGGTTCATGAAAACCTTTTTATAATAATGTTTTGAATTCCTCCCAGCAGGGTGTAAATGGTATTTATAAGGTTGATTTTTTTATTTGAGGGTTTTGTGTATTTTGATTGCAAAGTTGTGTATACAACAGATAATATGGTTTTCACTACAGTGTTTGATTTTGGGTCAAAAGCCAAGGGTTTGGCCAAAATAGTGTAAGGTTGAAGATGTGTGTTTAGAGATTGGAAAAAGCAAAACACATTCAATACATGTGTCTCAGCAAACATCTTTGTAGGTACCTAGTGAAAAGTAGCCTTAACTTTCCTAGACCTTTAACTACGGTACAAATGCTTAGGGATAGCTGATATCGGTGTGTTAGGATGTGGTATCTATGCGTTGTTGAAAACATGCTGACATTGTTGCTTTAGGCTAGCACTAAGATCCCTTAAACCACACAAGGCACTTTTTTCCACAAAAACGTTGGAAGCTCCTAAACCATGCAACAGATCCTAAATGTAAATACAAGCAACACAATCGGGACCAAAACAAACATTTTGACGGCGATGTTGTCTATGTAGTCCAAATACTGAGGGATTCTTAGGGGTGGGGAAAAAATGTATGTGTATATAAGCACTTAAGGTGGCAGCTTCGCTGCTTGAGTAGCAATAAATGTCATCACCAGCTGCATCAAGGGCACTACACTATCGATAATTCCTGAAATCTGTGTGTATCATCGACATAATCGCGGGAACTATGCACTGGTCAATTTTTTGTTGCACATTAAATATCACACACACACTGACGTTTAACTTGATTGTATTTTCTGTATCTTTCTAGTTATGCTTTTCATATCAGGCCATTGTACATCAAATTAGGTTGTCGTTAGCTATTGTTGCATCACTCAATGTTGTTGTTATCTATCGTGTCATCACCGAAGTTTATTGTTAGCAATTGTTATATCACCTGAGGTTGTCGTTACAGGTGAACTCTGAGTTCTACACAGGTTGGTTGGATCACTGGGGCGATCAGCACGCCAAAGTAGACACCCAAAAGGTCAGCAAAATGCTGGGGGAGATGCTGTCTATGGGTGCCAGCGTCAACATGTAAGTACCCTAACCCATGTATAATAATCCCTAACATCTACATGCATTACGCCTAACATTCATGAACCGTGTTCATGGTTCTGCCCACACACCAAAGGTGATTTTTTTGAGGTGTGAAGTATTGAGTGCTGATACATTTCTATCCATTTATACCACAGGTACATGTTTGAAGGAGGAACCAACTTTGGGTACTGGAATGGTATGGAACTATATTTATCATCACAGTGTAATTTAGCACAGAATGAGTCAACTGGAAATAGAAAATTATGGGTTGTTTTGTTCTGTTTTGAGTTGTGTGGTGTTTCCCTCAGCATTAGATCATATTTGGGGTGGTAGGCCAAGGCGGAGACAGACATTGTAAATGTTATAGGCGTGGCCCAAACCTAGGTCTTAGTATTGGTTAAATGTGAGTATTCATGGAGACTTTATCAAGTAATGCAAGTGTGCAGTGTGTGAGCGTTTGCATCATTCAACCTTTTCTCTTTTCAAAAAAGATGCATAGAGAGCTCAACATGTCTGGAAGAACCCATGCACACTTAATTATTTGACAGTGCAACAGCTCTAAACCCTCACAGAGAGCAGACCTCAAAGTCTTTGAGTCTGCGAGGGTGGACATTGGGATCAGGCTTAACTATTCGTAAACTCTGGATTAATACTCTTGCAGTCTTCTCTGAGGCGAAAAAGCAGTTTGTCACATGCATTGATTCAAAGTGTGCGTGAAGATAGGGGAATGTTCACTGATGGGTCTGTTGTAGTGAGAGAATGCAATCATGGCTGTGGGAAAGAATGTGCTGCGCACAGCTCTAAAATGACAAACATTTTGCAATGTTACACAGCAAACCAAAAAAACTTTTTTAGTTGTGGCAGGCTGCCATGAATAAATCAATGAATGGAAACACTGGTGGTGTGTTATCCTGTGGCTTGGCTAGACCTGGTGTAATGTGTTGTTAATCCTGTCTTTCCTGTAGGAGCTGACCATGATAACCGTTTCCGGTCGGTGGTGACCAGTTATGACTACAACGGCCCTCTGAATGAAGCTGGGGACCCCACAGAGAAGCTATTGGCCATCAGAGACGTCATCAGGAAGGTAGCACAGCTCAACCTAGAGTAAAGACAGGTCCCAAACGAGCATGGGATTAATTAAACTCCCCTGTCAGACCACACACAGGTCTGAGTTCAAGGTATGAATCATAGATTAGGTTTTATGTAGATGATTCTTGCATTTCCTTTTCTGTATATAGTTTAGAGATATTCCGGTTGGCCCCATGCCCCCAGCGTCTCCTAAGTTTGCTTATGGCTTTGTGACTCTGACAAAGGTATGTTGAAAGAACATTCTTCCACAGATAATGTACTGTACAGAATGCAGCCAACTCAACATAGAAATGTGACGTGATTCATGTGGCAACTCGTGGTCACAGGTGGGTAACATCAGCAGTCTCCTTAGCATCCTGACGCCCCGGGGACCAATCAAATCACAGCACCCTTTGACCTTTGAAGAGACAAAACAAGTAAGAAAGGCTTCTGCCAGAACCCTCCCCCTGCAGGAAAATGGAACATCCTCAGAAAGGAAATATACACTCTCTGGCCACTTTATTTGGGACACCTCGCTATTACTGGTTTGGACCCCCTTTTGTCTTCAGAACTGCCTTAATGCTTTGTGGCATACTTTCTACTAGGAGTGGGAAACATTCTTCAGAGATGCTGCTCCATATTGACATGATAGCATCACACAGTTTCTGAAGATTTGTCGGCCGCACGACTGTGATGTGAATCTTTCATTCCACCCTATCCCAAAAGTGCTCTATTGGATTGAGATCTGGTGACTGTGGATGCCATTTTATGACGATTAATTTATTGTCATGTTTAAGAAACCCGTTTCAGATGATTTGAGCTTTTAGAAGTGGTGCCCTATCCTGTTGGAAGTAGCCATCGATGGCTACTTCCATAAAGAAATAAACATGGTCAGCAACAGTACTCAGGTAAGTTGTTGCATTTAATCAATACTCATTTGATACTAAGGGACCTCAAGTTTGCCAAGAGTATATGCCACACACCATTACACCACCAGCAGCCTGAACTGTTGGGATGGATCCATACTTTCAACCGGAGTTACTGTTGCCTTTTGTATCATCTCAGACCAGTCTGCCCATTCTCCTCTGACCTCTGACATCAACAAGGCATTTATGTCCACACAACTGCCGCTCACTGGACATTTAGTCTTTTTCAGACCATTCTCTGTAAATCCTTGAGATGGTTGTGCTTGAAAATCCCAGTAGATCGGCATTTTCTAAAATACCCAGACCAGCCCACCTGGCACCAACAACCATGCCATGTTCAAAGTCACTTGAATGCCCTTCCCTAATTGGATGCTCAGTTTGAACTTCAGAAAGTTGTCTTTGCCACATCAACATGCCTAAATGCATTGATTTGCTGCCATGCGATTGGCTGATTAGCTATTTGTGTTTAGAAGCAATTGAACAGGTGTACCTAATAAAGTGTCTGGTGAGTGTATATATCCCTGCATATATTGCGGGGCCACTTGAGAAACACACAAACAATAAGTAAACAAATTATTGTAGACTTGACTGAGTTGCAGCTGGGCTGAAAGGGATGACATCCTTGCCCAGTTTTCCAGTCTAAACTCCAGGACTCATTCCATGCCTCCACTGTGTTTCAGTACTATGGCTATATGCTGTACCGGACCAAGCTGCCTCGGGACCTTCCAGAGAGCACACCTCTCATCTCTCCCCTGAACGGGGTGCATGACCGGGCCTATGTGTCGGTCGCTGGGGTGGGTGCCCAGTAGTTGCCTTCAGAGCATTGTTCTTGTCCAGCCGGCTGCATGGCTGCCTCCCCCAACACTGACTTAGGGCTAGGAGCTAAACACCAATGCCAAACTAGCCAGTGGTTTATAGTCACTGATTGTGGCTCACTATCCAATATTTGTAATATATTTACTGTGTACTTATTCGTAATGGTTTTAACTGCTAAATCAATATATAATTATTACATTTATATCACATTATTTAAGAATAGAATCAGATATCGATGTTTGAAAGATGGAATATCGCTGTACATCTTTTAATGTGTGCGCAGGTGTTCCAGGGCCTGCTGGAGAGAGACACCACTCTGGTGATGAATGTGACAGGCCGTGAGAGAGACACAATGGACGTCCTGGTGGAAAACATGGGCAGGGTCAACTTCGGAAGCAAGATCAATGACTACAAGGTCAGGCGCTGGCTCTAGCTCAGAAGTAGCAGATCAGTCCAGATAATCCTAATACTAGTCACTGTATACATTTTTTTTTGTGCAGGTACTAGATAGTTTTACATAGAAGATCTGTGCAACTTTTGGTGCCATCCCCTTCCTTGACAATCTTGTCATCTAATCAGTCTTCAAGGTTCAAAAGAACTGGAATAGAACTTTTATAATTCCAGTAAACATCAACAGGTCAAGGGAATGATCTATTCTACCCAGGCATCACATTGTATATTGTTTAAACCCTTGTGCTACCTCTGGGTAATTGTAATTCAACTTTTGTACCACAACAGTGGGTCACAGTGACCCGAAAGCAATACCAGGGTTAATGTCCCTGTTCTCATGATTTCATTACACATTCTCGTGAATTCATTGGTCACATTCCTAGAGTGTCAAGTTTGATTTGCATCTTAGATGTGCCTGTGACCTTGCTCACGTTCTGTTACCACTGAATGCATTAGACTTGTTTCAATTCTTAATGTATTATTTTTGCCTACATTTGGCCTGGCTCCTTTGAGCATTTCAAGTTTTGGAAAAGAAATGTTTACATTAACAGGAAGTAATCATGTTAATGTAGAGTGGGGCAAAAAAGGATTTAGTCAGCCATCAATTGTGCAAGTTATCCAACTGAAAAAGACGAGAGAATTGTAATTGTTTATCATAAGTACACTTCAACTATGAGAGACAAAATAAGAAATCCAGAAAATCACTTATTTAAACCAAAAGAATTATAAGCAATTTATGGTGGAAAATAAGAATTTGGTCAGTAACAGAGGTTCATCTCAATTAAGAGATGACAGAGTTCAAACATTTTCTGTAAGTCTCCACAAGGTTTTTACACACTGTTGCTGGTAGTTTGGCCCATTCCCCCATGCAGATCTCCTCTAGAGCAGTGATGTTTTAGGGCTGTCGCTAGGCAACACGAATTTTCAACTTCCTCCAAAGATTTACGATGGGGTTGAGACCTGGAGACTGGCTAGGCCCCTCCTGGACCTTGAAATGCTTCTTACGAAGCCACTCCTTCGTTGCCTGGATGGTGTGTTTGGAATCATTGACATGCTGAAAGACCCAGCCACGTTTCATCTTTAATGACCTTGCTGACGGAAGTTTTCACTCAAAATCTCACTATATATGGCCCCATTCATTCTTTCCTTTACATGGATCAGTCATCCTGGCCTCTTTGCAGAAAAACAGCCCCAAAGAATAATGTTTCCACCCCCACGCTTCACAGTAGGTATGGTGTTCTTTGGATGCGACTCAGCTTCTTTCTCCTTCAAACACGACAAATTGAGTTTTCCCCCCAAAAAATCTATTTTGGTTTCATCTGACCATAATACATTCTCCCAATCCTCTTCTGGATCATCAAAATCTTGTGTGGAGCCCCAGATCAAGGGAGATTATCAGTAGTCTTGTATGTCTTCCATTTTCGAATTATCGCTAACACAGTTGAACACACCAAGCTGTTCCAGAAACCTTGTTTTTTTGTAGGTGACCAAATACCGAGAGAGGCAGTGTAGGAGAGAGAGAGGCAGTGTAGGAGAGAGGCAGTGTAGGGGAGAGGCAGTGAAGGAGAGAGGCAGTGAAGGAGAGAGGCATTGAAGGAGAGAAGCAGTGAAATTTTCCACCATAATTTAATGAATGCATTCTTAAAACATCAGACAATGGGATTTTCTGGATTTCTCTTCTCATTTTGTCTCTCATGGTTGAGGTGTACCTATGACAAAATTGCAGGCCTCTCATCTTTTTAAGTGGGAGAACTTTCACAATTGGTGGCTGACTTTTTTGCCCCATTGTAAGCCAATAAGTCAGAAAATTAGAAAGCCCTGCAAATAGGGCTTTCATACCCGTGTTAACAAGACACTCACCCTGAGGCAATGGCTCCTGTGGATGTTGGTGATATTGCATTTCCGATTACCCAAATTGTCCGGTTTTCCTTTGAACTCCGGTGAACAAATCCAAAACTCTCCCCCTAATAATTTTTGTTCCATTCTTGAACCTGGCTCATACTAATAGCTTTTCATATAACAATTTTCCTAATATTATTCACATTTGAAACTAATCCGAAATGGTCCAAGTAGTACCCTATTTATTTGCTTACGTCCAGAAAGGTTGCCAAGGACTGTGTGCGGGTACGAACAGAGCACAAGCACATAAGGGAACATCAGTCGATCTGATTTACATTAGCTAAATTAGCAAATGGAGAAGGGGCTTGATCATCTAGAGTTGCCTGCCTTGCTGTAGCCAGTTTTACAAATGGTTGCAGACATGCATGACGGTTGTTTGAGTTTATTGTCGTTATTTTAAAGCAGATTTAACTAATTGGCTATAAATGCTATTATGTTCATGGCATGACAAACGTAATTATAGCCTTATATAGGTATAATTAGCGGTTAATGGTATTAATCAGTCAAGTTAAATGTTTTCTATGAAAATAGAATAGTACTAAAAGGAGTGATTCAAGATATTTATTATTTATATGAATGATCACTAATCATAATCTATCTTAATTAACAGTATGGTGTAAATTTCCATTAATTTTATCTGATGTACTTTAATACTGTCTTTCAAGAAAGCTTTGGATATGTGTTTCCAAAATGAATACATTGCCAAATGTACATCTTTTTTTATAGGGGCTATTGAGCAACCTGATTCTGGGCAAGGATGTGCTGGCAGACTGGGAAATCTATCCTCTCAACATCGATGAAGTCATAGCTGGAGGCTGGCCACCTGCGGGTCTGCACCACACAGGCCCCAAGATGGAGTCCTTGGTGGGGCCGGTCTTCTACTCCGGCGTCCTGCAGCCCAACGGCCTATCCTGGGACACCTTTCTCAAACTGAATGAATGGACCAAGGTGAGAGCATGCTCACAGACCTAAAGGCATAGGTTTGGGTGAGGGCAAAAAATCATCTCCCAGTATGTCATGTTTTAATTAATTTAGCACATGGTTTTATCCAAAGCATTGAACCTGCAACTTCTTGATCTGCATTCAATTGATCTAACTACTAAGCTATACCCACCCATAATTCTAACTCTACCTCTATTTCTGGAGGTTTCAATGACCCCTTGACACTGGTAGGGACATGACCCTATCGTCCATCGCTAAATCTATGGCTATAGACCACCTGGTGATTGTGGACATTGATTAAACTTGGGACGAGAACAGAAACTTCTATGTTTCTCTGTTATGGCAGTAGTCAGACACCTCCTCTGGGGTGAGGAATTTTTATAAGGTTTGCAGAGTACGTTACATGACAAGTTACAAAGTCATATTCCCGTATCCAGGTAGTGTCACCCATAATGAACTAGCATCTGTGTGTGCTTTCTCTTAGGGCCAGGTATGGATAAACGGGGTGAATCTGGGCCGGTATTGGACCGCCAGAGGCCCTCAGCAGACCCTGTATGTCCCTGGGCCCCTCCTCAGCCCCAGCCAGCCCAACAACATTACAGTCCTGGAGCTGGAGCGAGCCCCAGCACACACACAGGTTCTTTTCATGGACTGTCCTCTACTCAACAGCACTGTAGGCAAATAATGACAGAATACACACACATACAGCACTGTGCATCAGAACACATGGGTGTCTGCATTTAGCACGATATCGCCACCTCTAGCCGGCTAGATACAGATCTTAAAGATAAATTTGGAGTTCATTTTTCAGCAGCAGACAGGTCCAGATTATATTCCTGATATTTACACCAGGGAGTAAGACAGACGTTAACATTCAGGTCTTAGCCTAAACCTAACATAGGACAGTGACTAGGCTTTTTTTAACCTCGGCTAGGAACAGATGAACAGATAATACAAGCACACGCAAAAACTGAGCATGAAACACAAAATACTGTTTTTGGAGTTTTATTTAACATTACGCCAGGCTCATTGTTACGACCGTAGGTGCTGATATCTTAGATCAACAGGAAATTTTAATTTAAGAGATTCTTATCTTTACGCCTCTTTTGGAAAAATCCCAAAATACCCAATGTTTGCTGACGTTCTGCCATTTCTACCCTGACCTCTTCCCACTAAGTCTTCTTGCTGTCACTCTACTGTAACCAGAAGATAGATATGTTCACTGACATGCAAGAGACAAACTTGATACAGCACATTACAACATGACACTTCTTGTATAAGTGTAAGAATTATATTCAGAACAAAACCGAAAAGGTTAGAGGGCTGTAGCCCTGGCAAAAATGTCTGGATGCCTACTTGTCATTTAGAAACCTGGGGCCTCATGTATAAAACATTGCACTGGTCACGTACCAGGAGATGTACAGCCAAAACTTGAAAAGTACCTTCACATGAAAATATTCACATATAAAACCAGTCATGTTCCTGCACAACTTTCCTTTATAAATCACGATCAACATGACATTGAGCATACATGAACAAGCCACTGACCCTGCCTCCCATGAATGAATATGCAGATGGCCTAAAAGGAGGTAATTTCTTATTATGAATTAAAATGGCTAAATACGCAAAAAGGATAAACATGCAATATTACCAGATGCACTGGGTGACATGCCTGTCATTTCTTAAATCATTTTGACACCTTTATGTTCAATAGAAGTTATTAAACGGTGGCAGATTAAATGGTTAATATCTGGTCACGTTTGGAGTTTGGCATTTTGATGTGTTCTGTTCAAAGGTTTGCACATTCTCACATCAAGTTCATTTTTTTACGTCACACTGTGTGCGTGAAAACCAGTGTCGCAAGCTTTCATGCTTATGCAATGTTTATAGATGAGGCCCTTGCTCCTTAGTCAGGGAGTTTAGCCATAACAGATGAGCTAGGTGATCAATCTGATCTGTTTATCAAGAACTATAAATTAAATCTATCAATCTGTGCATTCTATCTATTTAACATAGCATCTGCTTATCCAGATTCAAACCTAAAACACAAGCATGAACTTGTATGGATTTCAGATGTCAGGATGTATGAAGAACTACGAGTGTCGAGTTTCTTTTTTTATTGCCTTGATTTTGTGAAAATGGCTGTGCCTTGGATGCCTTTGACTTACTACTGTAAATAAATTTTTTCACTTATGTTAGACTTCACTGTTAATTCATTTCAGACACAGTAAACTGCTAGGTTACAGGTCTGCTGAAGTGGACAGTGCTTTGCTGTTGGCGCCCACTGCTGGTTGAGCAGTGTTAGGTCCTGAGGCTGAGGCCAAGTGACATATCAGGTCTTGGCCTTACGGTGAGTCTGGACACAGTGAGTTGTGCAAAAGCTTAAGTCCAGGTACTGGAATGAGACCTTGTCCAGGAGAGACTCTCCACACTGCCAACACCGTCTGGAGACGCATACACACAGTAAGACAGGCATTTCGTCTACTCTTAAATTCTTGAAACTGCACAATCATTAAACAAATAACTGTTAGACATGTAAGGTGAATTCAAGGATAAGCTGGGTAGGCTAACCTGGTGTTGGAGAGGCTAGCCCCTGTTAAAACACTCTGATCTGCCAGCCTTTTCTCTGCTGCCAAGGCTCTCTACATCCCAGGGAGAGGACACATTAGAAAAAAAACATACATTGTATAACAGACACCTTCCAGACGATCTGTTTCTGGTACCTTCTCTCGATCGCTGAGGGCTGCAAACCTTTTCTTCTCCTCTACCTCTAACTCCTGTTTCCTTCTCTCCTCCTTCTGCTCCTTCTCTCTCTGTTTCTTTGCAGCTTTCTGTAGCTTCTTCTTCTCCGTCTGTTTGGACTCCAGTTCTACTGTGAGCGGCCCTGGAACCTAGAAAAGAATGAAAGTTCCCCCAATGCTGGATAACTCACTCTGCTAATATAGGACAGCTGTTTAAAGAAGGACGTGTCAGAAAATGCATTCAAACTCTGGTGCAGACCAGACAACTGAACCATGGTCCTCTAAAAAAGATGTTCAGTCCGGTTCCAAGTGAACCACTATTCGGTTCATTTCGCGTTAGGTGTAAACGTAATTAGATTTAGTATATTGCCAATTATAGGAAGTAAACCCAAATGTAGTGCACTGTGTGTTGAAGAAGGGCGTTTACAAATTTAAGAGAAAACCATGCTGCTCTTTAGCAGCTAAATGAGTCAAGGGAAAATGTGGAGAAATGATTAAACAAATGATCCTTTGCAACTATGGGCTGATGATCACATTGCAGAGATGCATGTGGAAACAAGAATAGCGAGGAATTCAAATTCTTCTGTGACAAACAAAGAAAGGGTAGTTAAGGAGAAAGTGGACCAATGTTGGTTTAAAGGGGGTTTTTTTAAGTTGGGAGAAATTCATAAGTGCGTTATGTTCTACGGAAAAGTGGTTACTCGGGGATAAAGATGATCTGAATATAATCCTGGGTACAACATCAATGAGTAACCCAAAAAACATGGTTGAGCAACACCAATCATAACAATAGATAGTACCACCACGGCCAAAAGTTTTGAGAATTACTAAAATATGTTTTTAAAGTCTGCTGCCACAGTTTTTATGATGGGAATTTGCACATACTCCAGAATGTTATGAAGAGAGAACAGATACATTTCAATTAATTAAAGTCCCTCCTTGCCATTAAAATAAACGTAATACCCAAAAAAGCATGTCCACTACATTTCAGCCAGGAAAAAGACCATCTGAGATCATGTCAGTGATTCTCCCGTTTACACATGTAAAGAGTGTTAACGAGGACAAGGCTGGAGATCACTGTCATGCTGATTGAGCTTTAAAAGGAGAATGGTGCTTGAAATGATTGTTCTTCCTCTGTTAACATCGGTTACCTGTAAGGAAACATGCAGCCATAATTACTTTGCACAAAAAGGGATTCACAGACAAGGATATTGCTGCTAGTAAGATTGCACCTAAATCAACCATTACTTTTTTTATAAGTTAGTTAGCCAGTATTTCATCAGTCTTGGATTGCATTGACATAAATAATATTGTTCATATCTTATACCTGCTCTTGGCTCGCTTTATTCATATTGTTTCGGCTCACAAGAGTAAGTTTAAAGCAGCTTAGTCAACTCAAGCTGGCTGAGTCAAGAGCAAAGAGAGCATAAACTGGCTGCACATTATTTTGAGGAAAGATGAACTGCAATGTCACTGTGCTCCATTGGATTACACCTGTAAAATATGAATTCCTTACAGTGCATGGTTCCCAAGATAACTGTGGGAACCTAAACTTATTCTAATACACATACACATTTCTGGCATTATTAGAGATTTACCAGAGAAATGGCAATTTGTTTAGAAGAATGGGAAAATTGCTTTAATTAAAATTGCTATCTAAGAAATATAGGTTCCAAAGCCACTGAGAAGAACTGTCATCACGAGCACTGTGCACTAGTTACAATAAAGCTGGTATGGAAAATAAATGCCTTGAGACTACTGCTGATGTAGAAAATGAATCATTGAGACTAATGATGGTGTAGAAAATGAATCACTTAGGCGCATTAGGATTTAGCAGGTGATTAACGTGTTCAGTGTGTACCTTAGCAGGTGTTGCCAGAGGAACTCTCACCTGTGCTCGGCTATAATCATACTTGTCAGGGTTCTCGGCCATGTATTTCCGAAACACATTCCTGGTGTCCTTCCCAGGTGCTACCATATAGGGAGTCTGGCCCTTCTTATCTCTGCAACCAAACAAACATACAATAAATACAGCCCTTTAAATGATCTATTTTAGCTTTTCACCATTCGGTGACATGGTCACGACCTACTATGACTGGCGCAAGGCTGATCACACCAGATGCAAATTTCTCTGTGCCTGTCACTAAGACTTTCATCTCAGAGCGTTCCTTTTTCACATGTAATGCAGTAATTCTACAAAAACACGGTACATAAACATGGCATAGGCTATATTTAGGAAAAGTGTTATTTCAATAGCTGCCACAACAGCATCCCAGCATTGATCCTTCACGTTGTTTTTGTAAAATTGGTGCTGGGGGTCGTACAACCCCCTGTGCTTTTCAACTTTGAGAATTAATTACATGCCGTCCATCTCCTTTAATTTCTTTGCTAATTTTCGAAATCGACGTGGGGGGTTCTCTCTGGGTATGTTAACTTCATGCTTGTGTAGTGTGCAACGCGTGACAACTCGTTTCTTTATGCAAATAGACGTGCTACAGTTCAGAAACAACTAGCTCAACAGATCAATCCATTTATTGTCATACGTTTTTATCAGGATTACCACATGAAACACCCGTTCGCTACCAACATTGTTAGATTTTATATAGGATGAATATTGGTGTGCAAGTACGTAGGCCCAAAGTGATATTCAATAAATAATTACAAAGTCTACAACTTTACAAATGTTCACCGTAGTCTACAATTAATGTAATCAAATCTTAACATGGTTTTCATACAAATATATCAAATACTACGTATATTGTATCATCCTAAAGCCAAATTCGTTAGCGTCTCGCGAAAAAATTCGACCAGCTGTCGAATCTATCGCTGCACAGCGCAAGACAATCACAGTGCTTTGCGGCCTGCGTGGTCGTTCCAATTTGATATCATAGGCGCCGAAAGAAAAAAGGCTGCGCTTTGCAGCTAATGGCGGTGCTTTACAGCGCTCTGCAGCCAGTATGTTTCTAGCATGAGTCCAAGTACATTGCGATGATCTGAAGAGCTTAAGAGCAGTGATGTGTTGTTCGTGAACGATTTGTTCATTTTGAACGAATCTTTCTAAGGACTCGGGAGTAATGAGTCACCTCAAAGTAAATATCATTCAAGTCTTACAACTTGAGACAGCAGTCATGCAAAAGAGAATGCGGTATCTATTTCCTCAACTTAGTATATGGAGGTCACGTGAAAAAGGATCTACAGACTCGGCAAAGGAAAAGATTTTGATCCCGAAGATTCAGTTTTCAGAGGAACGGCTCATAACCCAAGACACGGTCCGGTGGTGAAGGATACCCTCGTTCGGGTATGAGTCTGGATCATTTTCCACGTGACCTGGCTAGGTACAGTACTTGTAGGGGAAATCGAAACCAAGAGAAACAACAACTGTTGTCTTCGGATACGAATCCTTGAGATTATTTTCCAAGTGATCTGTAGACTTAGGCTCCGAAATGAAACGGAAAGGATGGGAAAGAATCATACCAAGTGTCATGATGTTTGTATTTAATATGCTATAACATATTAGTCATTGTGCAAGTACAATATATTATATGTCCTTGGTGTCAATGAGACAATTAATTGAATAGTCACCACTTATTTTAGGCGAAGTTTTAGTCATAAAAAATAATTTTAATAGATTAAGCTATTGCACATAGCCTATATATTTCTGTCATGTCAATTACTGAAGCCAATACTTCCCTTTCCCCAAACTGTTAAGCTGTAGTACAGTATCCATAGACTTATTAATGAAACATACATTGGCCCAATTTGATCACTTTCTTACCCTCATTATAGATGGCTACACTAGACACATTAAAGTGCAGTGTGGGAATACTACAGAGTCTGTCAGAGGCCTTTACATTCTTAATTTTCATTTTAGTTTTTACATTAGACATATATATCGGTTCAAAATATCAGTTATTGGTCTTCTTAATCTGTAATAATCGGTATTTGCATCGGGCTTGAAAAACGCATTTCGGTCGTCCCTAAAATGATCTTCCTTAAGGATGTAACTAACATAAAACTGTCCGTAGTACAGATAGAAAATGAATTATACTAGACCACACACTGACCATTACTTGGTATAACTGTGTGGCAGTCAATCGTGTTTTACAATCAAAATCAGATGGCTTGTATGACAGCGTTGTTGGAGACGGCCATGTTGTTTCTCCCTTACCTGCAGGCAGGGTCTCCTCCAGATTCCATCAGCAGTCTGACCACAGCTCTCTGGGCTGCAGACGAAGCTACATGCAGCAAGGTGAAGCCTGATGAGTCTATGGGCCTGTTGAGGAGGGTGATGGGGCTCCAGATGCCAGGACTCTCTGAGGGGGAGCTTTCTGTTCTCTCTCCCTCTTGGGCCACCTCCCTTTTTTGTTTCTGGTTGCTAGTTTCAGGATGCAGCTGCAGAAGGCAGAGCAGGGCGTCAACATCGCCAACCTTACAGGCTGTGTAGAGGGCATCTCTGAGGCCATACTCCCAGGACTCATTTATTTCCTCTGTTAAGACACAAAACAAGCCCTTAGTTACTAATAGCCTGGAAGTCAACACTTGGTAGAAAACATCACTGGGTGGTTCAATGATCAGTTAAGTCCTACCCCTCTAATTACCCAGCCACCAACCCACAGCTCCACCAATTTTCCCAATATGTGGTAGCATCTCACCTTCCTCAAGATGAGTTTTTTCGCTTGGTTTCCACCCGTCTCTGTTCCTCCCTGGTTTCTCCTGGTTTTCCTCCACCCCTACAGTCTTTGACGCCTCTCCCTTCTCTTCCTCTTCCACCCTGCTGCCTGTAGAGTGACAAGGGAGCACACCACCAATCATCAGAGCCCACCGTAGTATACTATATCTACATATAAGATAACTAGAGATGCCCCAATCCACATTTTTCTTATTCTGATCCTATTAACACCTGCAGATACTAATTAGATATTGATTCTGATAGAGCTCTATTTTTTAATCAACCACATGGCACTAATTAAAGGGGAAAAATACACAAATTCCATTTAAATGCATTCAAAGGCTATTTATTTTAACCACATGTTTGGCTTCATATACAAACAGATAGCAGTAACAACTGCAACATTTCAAAAGTAATATTTAAAATTTAAAAATGGTGTTTGTAGCTGGGACAAATAACAGAAAAAATGTGTCCCTGTGTTCTAAAACGAATGACTCTTTATTCAGTCATCTCCAAAATGGTAGAAGTAAGTACATGAGCATAGGGACTAACTGGTGAATGTAAACATCACGAATTACATCTCGACAATGAACAATGGCAAAGAAATATAGTTAAATTATCAAAAAAGATTTGCATAAAGTTGACTGCATCTTTTGAGTACCTCATTGAGCGTCTGCTGCTGTCTGGAGTTGTTTTTTGGCCATTGGCTAGTACAAAGTCCTGCTAATATAATTCCACCCCTCGACTGCTGACTTTACACGCATTGCAAGTTTCTGTCTTGCATGTCTTTGTTTCACGTCTAAAACATCTCAAACCTGAGATGTTGATAACCCAGGGTTAAAAAAAAATATGACAAGTAACATGTTATCTGTGAAATGTTTTATTAATTTGTTCAATGGGGAAACTAATGCCAGTGTACTTTAGTCCCAGGTTAACGCTGTAGCTCTATGTGGATATTTATTTTATATTGCTGTGATGATTCCATTGTGACAATCTTGCTGTCCGTGAATATGTTTTTTCAGGTTGTAGTATTGCGGAGATAATAAAAAGCTACCTAACTGAACGATTCAAATTACTGAAAAGAAATCAAACTAAAATACTGATTACTGGGCAATTTCTGTTATAGTTTTTAAAGTAAATTAGAGAAGTTGTAATTGACAGAAGATTTGTTGTTTTGCCAATTTTAAGTGTTTTCAAGATTGTTTTGTTCTTATGGTTGTTCTTACTGTGTTGCACTTAGATTACAAATAGTTTATTGCAAGTGCGTGTCAGTTCATACTGTCCCAGTGTTTTTGCAGGGACCAGTTGGATGTTGAATCAGATATTGATTCAGCACCATCAGTCCAATCTCTGACGAGTGAATGACATCTAGTTCAATATTAGATTAGTCCTATCTAACAAGTAACCCACACTCACCTTCTGCCTCTCCTCTACACCCTTCCATCCTTTTCCTCCTCCTCCTGTATCTGGAGGGCTTGAGCTCGTGCTCTCGCAGATCCAGCATGCTCAGCGTTACCTCCGCCAACTCCAGCTCTACAACTTCTCCCTCTGCATTGTTTCCCTCCCTTTCTATAGGAAGGGCTGAGACACACCGGAGCACAAGCAGACATGCAGGTCAAACACAGATTATTCTCAAATGGTTGGCTCTTGAATTTTTGAAAGTATTAATGACTCACCAGGGTGGTCTTGATCCAGGTCTGAGGCTGGTCTTAGCTTTGCCATCTTCTTCCTCGACACCTTCTTAGAAGGATTGAGGATGTCATAGATGTCTGTTTCTTTACCTGTGATTTGAATGTTTACACAAACACATTATCTTGTCACTCCCTTAATGAATCTTTTTTTACAGACAGACATGCACGCTTGCCCCCAACAGTCTCAGAATAAGTTAGTAAGGAAGTAGGTAAGTCACACCGTAAACAGGAATCGTGGACAGCATCTCGTGTACTCTCTTGATCTCTTGGAAGGTGGCTCTACGTGTGGCGAAGGGCAGCGTGCGGATCCGGACATCCTTCTTGTCCAAGGGAGCTGTACGCCCACTAAAAAATATGTTTTTATTGTAACTGGGAGCTCTGAGGAATATCAGGCTGGCTTCCTTCAGGTGCTCTGCCCAGCCCTCCAGCAGGTCCTTGATCTCCTGCAACCGAGACAAAACATGGACAGATGGAACATCAGCTGAGACCTAAGACAGCTCAAATACTCATATTTACGAGTGAACACAAAACTAAACTGTTAATCTACGTGTCCGAATGGAGGTCTTGTGTCATTTCCAGCAGGGGCTGTTGTCCTGTTTTTATCAAACCAATTGGACCAAGTTACTATAAGTTTCAAATATATTTGTGTGTGTAGAAACTTATGGAAGAGTCATGTTTGTGACTGCAAGCCCAGGAATTTGGTCTCTTCCAGGAAGTCAGTCGCTTCACCTTAACGAGTGCAGCCTCGTTGTAGCGCCTCAAGGCGGCACCCGCTGATTTGGGAGTGTGGCTACGGTCCTTGGCATCGCAGAGACCCTGGAGAGTTCCACGCTTGGCACGCACCGTGTAGTGGTGGAACGTCTTATGTTGCAAAACTTCTCTTCTTTAAAAGAATTAAGTAGTGTCAAAGGCAGGGTAGGTAATGTTGTTGACCAGCACTTTGTCAAATTAGCTGAAAAATAATTCACATCCTGATAAAAAAAACAATAAATGTAATGGTTTGACAGTCCAATATCTGTTGGCATTGCAGGGTTGAAACAAACATGATGAATCATTAGGGTTGGACCGGCACTAATGATAAGACAGCATTTAAGCCGAACACAATAATTGAAACCGGCTACTTGTCTTGCCTCTCGGCAGTAGTCAGGCAAGCGCATTCATATGTTTTGGTTTGAATCCTTTCAAATTCAAGCAAAACTGTGTGTGTTTGCAAAAATGTGTATATCCTGCGTTTAAGCTAATGGAGAATAGCAGCTGTGGCAACTACCATCCTTATTGCCTAATAAAATGCCTGAATATCTTGCATAATCAGTTCTCAAATTCATATACATTGACAGTTTCAAGGTTTTACACAAAAAAAACAGAAGAATCTGTTGACAGCAATTGACTGAAACTGCTTGGATGGAAGAATACAGAAAGACCAACCCTTGAAAAACAGCCCCAGCAAAGTGGCCTCCACCTGTCATGAGAATGATCCACACAGCCTTGCAGTTGACACTCTTGAGAGCGGTCACCAAGTCCACCTCTACATCAGACTGGAACAGAGGAGAGAGACAACAAAATGTATAAATATATACTTCATCCAAGGGTTTATGCGCAATTTGGTTTAAGCGAAGGAAGCATGTTTGTGTTAACAATAACCAAATCACTTTTTGATGAGACCCACTTAGTATGAGAATGATCAGCTGCCCAAGCTAAATTAGTTTCTACATGAATGAAGTGGAACGCTAACACCTATTCAAACATTGTTCCAGGTTCATTCGACACAAAATCTATTCATAAGGAATAAGAGCCTCTGCACACCTTTGCCTGGAGCATGCAGCGAAAGACAGCCAGATACTGTCCCTGGGTGTTCTGGAACACTGCAATGTTTGACATCCGGTTGGAAGACTCTCCCACCAGATAGCCATTATTCTCAGCTGGGATTACTTCAGGGTAATCCACAGCCCAGTCACTTGATGAGTCTTCAGAGTCAGAGTCTGTACCTGAGATACTGGACATGTCCTCTGACAGATGGAAAACCAGGGTGATACATTAGCCTACTCTAGTATACTAATTGTTACCCTTTCTTACAACTCACCGGTACCCGTCTTCCTCTCAAACTCCTCCATGGTGGCAGGTGGTAGCCCTACAATCTTTTGCCTAAGGTTAAATCGATGCCAGTCAAGTTTGTAATGGTCCATCTGAAAGTGGAATGTCAACACTTTAACTTTAAACTAGATTTCTGCTTTACAAGTCTTTCTTGTTTGTTATATTAGTAGTTCCTTATTTGTCCTACCTGCTCATCGCGGCAGTCAAAGTGACACTGGCAGGCTGAGCAGGCCATCCTGTCAGCCCCCTCCCTTGTAAGCCTGCCCTCCTTCTGGCCACTACCCTCAGTTGGACACAATTCTGCATCTTGGGAGCAGAAGGGAGGGAGGGTAGCTTTGGCCGTCACTGAAATCAGTCCGAGTTTATTGGTGTAACAATGAATGTGGGGTTAAGACATAAAGCTTCTTTCAAAGTTCACTTGTTAGTTAGCTAATCTGGTACCCACCTTGACTAACTGAAGATAAAAAGCTGTTGGAGAGAGAAAGCTGTTCATGGATGTTGGTCACATCTCGGAGCCCGTTTAGTGCCCCATCCACTTGGCAGTAGTCAAAAATCGAGCAGTATTCCACCCCGGCTGACATCATGACCTGACTTTGTCTCTGGGGCCACAAAATCTTATTTAGCAAGTGGCGATCAAGTTAGGCTGTATGATATTCATCCAAACCAAATTGTCCCCCCCGTTTGTGTCATGTGATGAATATATTTGCATACCACTACTATGAAGCATTTCAGTAGAAACGTTGTTTGTTTAGTTTTTTTGTTTTTTACAGTTACCAAGAGGAGTGTTTCTATGTGTCAATGTTTATCGTCTTCGATACATTGAAAAGATATGTAAATTGTCTTATGATATGTTTTAAAAGCCTGTCACCATGACAGAGACCTTAATCCATATAGTATTGAAATTGGTGTAAGTAAACAGGTAAGTTGTGAGGTCCATTAAGTAACTGATCCCGACAGATTAATACCAATGCGGTCAATTTAACGCATTATTAACGAGTTGACGCAAACTAATTTTAATACCATACATTTTTATCGTGTGATTAACATCATTTTTTGCGTAGCAAACTTTACAATAGTTTATTCCCCATGCTGTTGCAACAGAAACTGCAACCACTCTGGATCTAGCTAGACTGGGAAAAAACAACAGGAAAGTTTACCTTTAAAAAGTTGTAAACGGGTCCATTAACAAGACAAGTCCAAAGTGATCTGTGTTTAGTTGTTGTGAACTGAGTTATCAAAGCAGCACATCCAGTTTGAAACTCATGAGCTTTAGATCCCTTAGAAAGGGCTATTGAAGGGGCTGTTGTGTGAAAGTATTTTTTCTCCTTTTATTGATGGACAGTGTGATATTGTGTGAGAGATTATTTGCTTAGAGTGTGAATGACTGCTTTAAGTGAGAATGCTGTGAAATCGAACACTACAGTATATGCAAAAAGGGCACACTTATTAGTGGTATCTTTCTTCCAATAACACATTGATTTGGAGCAGATAAGATCCTCTCCTCTATATGTCTAAAAACCACTAACATTGTCCAGTTGGAGTTTTGAGAAATGTGTTTATACCCTAAGATTAAAAAAACCTTTAAAAACGTCTAAATTCAGCAAATACTGTACACACGCATTTAAGTATTGTTAATGTCATTCTATTACATAATTTCCCCAGGCATAACTAGTATTAAATCGTCTTTCAGGTAAAACGCTTAAACAGGTTTGTCTTCTCTAATTATAGTGGTCACCAGTGTTGAGTTCTCATTGCGAGCAGTTTATTTGTAACGTAGTTGTATGTTAAATAGTACAACAGCGTAAGATTGTGACTTTATGAGCTACAGTAAACTGACTACGTGCCTCAATAGAGATGTTTACATATCTGGTGATATCTGGAGGTTAATTTATTGAGTAAAATGGTGGCTATATCGCGAGCTAAAGGTAACGTCGCACGGTTTAGCTACGTTTTAGCCTACGCATAATCAATATAATTTCATTCAAATACAAGTGAATGTATAGCTTTGTTATATTAAACTCACCAGTAATCTGAAATACCCTTGTATTCTAAACACACGTTTTACCCTCTTGCACAGTCCAAAGACAGCAGCGCGTGCAAAGGTAGTAATACATTTTCTACGGATACCGAAAAGTGACAAATTAAAATGGGGTAGTTTCAAAGGTCAAACAACTCTCGGACCCGAATGCCGTCAAAAAAATTATAGTATTCAGTAATTGCTTTTTAAAAATTAGTCAACTACACACAACCATTTTCACAATGTACATTCACAAACAAACAAAAGTCAAGTAGATAATTTATTCTCTGAGTCAACAAAAGTACACAAAAAGTCTACAAAGTCTTTAGCAACCAATAATCAAGTACAATTAACAGATTTTTCAGATTCCTTGTTATTTTGTCCTTGACATCACTTGCTTTGTGCCACTATCATGTTTTGGGTTCTCCAAGGATGCCTGCTGCATCAACGACTGCAGTTCACTTCTAGCTGGTCAAGTCAAGGGAAATCAGTCCGACATAATTCGGGACAGCTTTACGGTCCCTTTGTACAATTAAACCATTCCTCTTATACAGTATATGAAACTATTTATTCTACCTGTCTCACAACTAGTCTATGCCTCGTTCGATGTTTTTTTTCATGTTCGTATGCTAAATGGTCAAATTCTTCTCCCTATCTGAGTACAACACGTCCACATACCTTTTGCCCATCTTCTCGTGTCTGTAACGACAGTTGATTTAGCCATGTGCATTAACAGACACAAATCATACCCTACAAATAAAGACCAGAAAAAAATATCGAAACTGAGCCGTTAGCTTACCTTTTCAACGCTACAAGTTCCAGCTTATGAAAAACCTGGGTTTTGCGATTTGATTCAGTTGAACCAAGGCCTCAACCAACTATACCAGTCTGCATCAAGAGGAGCATTCTGCGACCCATCTCTTCAGTGCTACATTGTAATGTCAGGTCACACCATCTGTGATACAAGATAACTGGGAAACCTCGAAGAAGGGCACTTTTGCTGTCTACAAGCGAAGTTGTAAACTGAGACACAAAGTAGGATATATGCTGATTTTGTCAAATGAACACAGGTTTTGTAATTCTTATGAAAGTATTAAATTGTATTTTGGTTCATAGACCAATTCTGTGGTGAATGCTGAGGATATAGCACTGTCTAGGGCCCTTCGGTGTGCAAGGTGTGGTCTGGGTGGTCTGTCCGTCATTTTGAAGTGAGTTTAAGTTAAATTATATACGATGTGGAAAAATTGACTTCCGGTGTGAAGGATATAATGATTCACTTATGCTAACCTATATGATTTACTAATGAAGAATATAATGATTCACTTATTCGGAAATATATGATATTACATAATGAAGAATATAATGGTTCACTTGCTAACCCATATGATTTTACTTATGTTAACAATGAAGGATACAATGATTTGCTTGTGCTGACCTATAAGATTTGTAAGGCAGACAGACAGTACTTTTCCATCATGCAAGAAAGGTAACACACTGTGGGAATCAAGAGGGAGTCAACAGTCCACATATAATGAACAGTATGATATATGCCACTGTCTCATCTCGGGATGTGGGGAGTAGGGAATGTTATCTTCTTTCTGTGCAGAGTTAAAACAAATACCTGGGAGAGAGAGGCAACAAAGAGGGTCCTATCCACCACATAAGGAGATAAGACGGCCCTCGTACCAGGAGCAGAAACCACCAAAGGCAGAGGAGCTCCTGTCCCAATTAGTGCATGATGTTATCTATATATTACTGTGGGTCTCCCAAGGAAAGGTGTCGTTCTTTGCTGTGCCGAGCATAAGACGCACGTAGTTGTGTGCTGTTAGGAACCTTGGAGCGACCCAGATATCTGCATTAGAATTGTACTGTTAGGGAATAAACTTCATTGAACTTAACTATACTGAATCCTGGTGATCCATCTTACCACTCTCAATGCGTGAACACGTAACGGAGTAAAATCACATACTCCAACAGGTGTAATTGTAATTTTATTGTGCACATGCATTTGAATGTACACCAAGTTGTGTTTATACTTTGTTTTCTTGTACGATAAACCCACTGCTGTTGTCTTAGGTTACAAAAACTTTAGACAAAAAACTGAATCCTGGCATAAGATGAATACCGAGACTCCTGAAATTTGTTTGTGAATTCTGAAATTGTTTTTGAAAAAGCTAAATTAATGCTGTTATCCTGCTGAAAACAAAATAATTATGTTCAATTTGTGTAGCACCAACAAGAAATTGTAGTAAAAGTTGACGGACATCATAAGGCTGCCCGGATAGCTCAGTCGGTAGAGCATCAGACTTTTAATCTGAGGGTCCAGGGTTCAAGTCCCTGTTCGGGCGACGTCTGTTTTGTGAAGCGAGTCTTACTTAATTAAACTTACGTTATGAAACAACATTCAAAAGCATGCAAAAGCAACACGCAGGTGAAGTATATGTAGGGCAAGATCTGCCATTATTATGAATAAATGTGTGGCCATTTTGCTTTGGACTTTAGAAATGCTAAATGCTTATGAAAGTCTAATGCTAAGTCTATCGTTCCTATCCTCTCCCTGCTCTTTGCATTATTTGAAAAGTTAGACATGATTTCTAACTTTCCTATGTTTAGATTGGACAATACGAAGGGAATTTTAATCATCATTAGTGACGTTATTGGGGATATAGATGTGGATCTGCAACATGATTCAGGTGGATATTTAAATATCCATAACTCTATTGCAACATTTACTTTGACGATGATGATAATAGTGATTTTAGTGATTCTCGTGAGGAACATAACACTGTTAACCCCTTTGAGTACTCATGCAGGAACATGGTTAGTTTGTTAGTTGTACATATTGTTCTAAATGTGTTGTAATTTGTTTTCTACAAAACTGTAGATGTCCTAAATAAAACAGAACAATAATATACTCTAGGTGTAAATGAAGCGATAGGACATTCTGTGAAAATGGAGTAAAAATATTAATTACAAATTCTTTAACATCATTATATGCAAAGAAAGTGTATAGATCTTTTTATTATTATTATTGTGCGTACATAACACCAGACACTGTTTAAACAACATTATACCAACATTCCAAATAGGATTTCTATGGTAGAGCTTCAAAGCTAGACCATTACAAACCAGACAAGCGACTAATTAAATGACTACAGTCGTCCTAATTGTAGGACCTGTGGATTGTATACAAGGGGTGGGGTCTCTGTCTCTCTTGACAGTGGAATAGTCAATTTTACAGACTCGGTTCTTTGAATCTTGTTCATTAAAAAGAACAACTCTTTAGTCGAGTCACATTTTCATCTCAACTGTGTTTTTTCATTTCGGAAAAATGGGGGTTTGTATTAAATACAAACACCGTAACACTTTGTATGATTTCAAATGTGTAAATAGCACACTAATATTTAATGATTACCACACACGACATTCAACTGTACGATTTTCTTTTAATTAAAAAACCTGTAACCTCAATCAATAAATCAATAGATGATGTAACGTAAACAAAAAAACGAATAATCAGAAAAACGCATATAATTTGTGTTACAACTGAAGACAGCAGTCATGAGAAAAGGAATGCTGTATCTGTTTCCTCTACTGAACCTATATAGGTCACATGAAAAATAAATAATGATAGTTTGAGAGTTCAAGTTCAGGTTGTGCTTTATTGTCATTCCGCTACATGCGGGGGCATACAGTGGAACGAAGAGTCGTGCCTCACTGAGCCACGGTGCTACAGAAGTACAGACATACAACAGTAGAGGTAAACAACAACCAATTTAAAATAAATATAACAATATTCCTATACATAAACTAAAAAAGATACAAACTATACAAACTGTACGAATTCTTACCGATGGGGAGCTGTACATGTGCAAAGAGTATTGTACGAGTATTGTACGTGCAAGGAATATGAGCGTGTAAACATACATATATTACAGAGTCTTTAGTGTAGTGTGTGTACACACAGCAGCGTGTATGAAAAGTGAATAGTGCAGTGGGTGAGTGACTAGTGCAAGTTTTCAGATTGTCTTAGTTTTGTGTGGGGAGTCAGAGAGACTCGGGAGAGTTCAGGGCTCTCACAGCCTGGGGGAAGAAGCTGTTGAGCAGTCTGATGCTCCGGAACCGTCTGAAGGTAGGAGCCGGAAGAGGCTGTGGGAGGGGTGGGAGGGGTTTGTTATATTTATTTTAAATTGATTGTTGTTGTTTTTTTCCCTCCTTTTTTTCCCCTCCTTGAACCGCCACCTTAACGTGGTGGAGGGGTTTGAGTGCTTGAATGATCCCAGGAGCTATGTTGTCGGGGGTAATAAGCCCCTGGTAGGGTTTCCCACGGCAAACTGGTCCTAGGTGACTAGCCAGACTAAGTGCGGTTCAACAAAAACCCCTATGATGACAAAACCAAGGAGAATCATTACGTCGCCCGGAGTGGCGTTACCGGGGCCCCACCCTGGAGCCAGGCCTGGGGTGGGTGCTCGCAGGCGAGCGCCTGGTGGCCGGGTCTTTGCCCATGGGACCCGGCCGGGTATAGCCCGAAAAGGCGACGTGGGATCACCTTCCGGCAGGCCCACCACCCACAGGAAGGACCGTAGGGGGCCGGTGCAGTGTGTTATGGGCGGTGGTCAGGGGCAGGTGCCTGGACGACCGAGGCCATGCACACGGTCTCTAGCGCTGGGGACATGGAATGTCACCTCGCTGGCAGGAAGGGAGCCCGAGCTTGGTAGAGCGTTACCGGCTAGATATAGTCGGCCTCACCTCCACGCACAGCCTGGGTTCTGGGTCCATTATCCTCGAGAGAGGCTGGACTCTACATTTCTCTGGCGTTGCTCGCGGGGAGAGGCGGCGGGCTGGCGTGGGCTTGCTCATAGCCCCGTGGCTCAGCCGCCACGTGTTGGGGTTTACCCCGGTAGACGAGAGGGTCGTGTCCCTGCGCCTTCAAGCCGGGGACAGGTCTCTCACTGTTGTATCGGCCTATGGGCCGAACAGCAGTGCAGAGTACCCGGCCTTCTTGGGGTCCCTGGGAGGGGTACTGGATAGTGCACCGACCGGGGACTCCATTGTTCTGCTGGGGGACTTCAACGCCCATGTGGGTAACGACAGTGACACCTGGAGAGGTGTGATTGGGAGGAACGGTCCCCCCGATCTGAACCCGAGCGGTGTTTTGTTGTTGGACTTCTGTGCTAGTTACAGTTTGTCCATAACGAACACCATGTTCGAGCACAAGGGTGTCCATCAGTGCACGTGGCACCAGGGCACCCTAGGCCGAAGGTCGATGATCGACTTTGTTGTCGTGTCCTCTGACCTCCGGCCACGTGTCTCGGACACTCGGGTAAAGAGAGGGGCGGAGCTGTCAACCGATCACCACCTGGTCGTGAGCTGGATCCGCTGGTGGAGGAGGAAGTCGGACAGACCTGGCAGGCCCAAGCGTATCGTGAGGGTCTGTTGGGAACGTCTGGCGGAGCCTTCTGTCAGCGAGGTCTTCAACTCGCACCTCCGGGAGAGTTTCTCACAGATTCCGGGGGGGGCTGGGGACATTGAGTCTGAGTGGACTATGTTCTCGGCCTCCATTGTCGATGCGGCGGCCCGGAGCTGCGGTCGTAAGGTCTCTGGTGCCAGTCGCGGCGGCAATCCCCGAACCCGGTGGTGGACACCGGAAGTAAGGGATGCTGTCAAACTGAAGAAGGAGTCCTATCAAGCCTGGTTGGCTTGTGGGACTCCGGAGACAGTTGACAGGTATCGGCAGGCCAAGCGTGCCGCGGCTCGGATTGTCGCGGAGGCGAAAACTCGGGTCTGGGAGGAATTCGGGAAGGCCATTGGAGAAGGACTACTGGACGGCCCCAAGGAAATTCTGGCAAACCATTCGCCGACTCAGGGGGAGAAGCGGTTCTTCACCAACACCGTGTACCGTGCGGGCGGGGAAGCTGCTGACCTCAACTGGGACGTTGTTGAGCGGTGGAAGGAGTACTTTGAGAATCTCCTCAATCCTGCCGTCATATCTTCCAAGGAGGAAGCAGAGGCTGGGGACCCGGAGGTGGAATCGTCGATCACCCAGGCATAAGTCACCGAGGTGGTCGGTAGGCTACTCAATGGCAAAGCCCCGGGGGTAGAAGAGATCTTAAAGTCTCTGGATGTTGTAGGACTGTATTGGCTGACATGTCTCTGCAATATTGCGTGGTGGCTTGGGACAGTATCTTTGGACTGGCAGACTGGGGGGGTTGTACCCCTTTATAAGAAGGGGGACCGGAGGATGTGTTCCAACTACAGGGGATCACACTCCTCAGCCTCCCTGGTAAGGTCTATGCCAGGTACTGGAGAGGAGAATCCAACCGATAGTCAAACCTCAGATTCAGGAGGAACAGTGTGGTTTCGTCCTGGGCGCGCGGAACACTGGACCAGCCTACACACTTTCATCGGGTGCTTGAGGTTCATGAGTTTCCCAACCGGTTCACATGTGTTGTGTGGACCTGGAGAAGGCATTAGACCGTGTCCCTCACGGTGCCCTGTAGGGGGTTTGCCGGCAGTACAGGGTCCGGGGCCCTTTGCTCAAGGCCGTCCGGTCCCTGTATGACCGGAGCAGGAGCTGTTTTCGCATTGCCGGTAGTAAGACAGACTTGTTCAAGGTGCATGTTGGACTCCGCCAAGGCTACCCTTTGTCACTGGTTCTGTCCATTGT